>CAEGAE010028104.1:0-39549 GCA_903067095.1 Girardinus metallicus | reverse complement strand
ATCGGTAGGCAATTTGGGGTTAAGTGCCTTGCCCAAGGGCACATCGACATGGGGCAGGAGGAAGCTGGAATTGAACCCACAACCTCCCGATCATAAGACAACTACTCTTCCCACAGAGCCACAGTCGCCCCTACTTATTGATAACTGTGAGGAGCTTAACAAAAATTTAAAAAAAATATCCAGTGTATTTTTCACTTCAATAGTTTAAAATTTCATGCTTTAAAAGGTTTGTAGGAGAATGGATGTGTTTAATTTGGTAAACATGGAAATCAGAAAAAAAAAAAAATCTAAAGGGGGCTCTATAGAATATATGGGACGTAATGTCATATACCATTCTTTTTAACATATGGAAGTGAACAAGCGAATAAAATAATCAATTAAATTGAATCCATGACAAATACTGTATAAGTTTGTGCTTGAAAAGATAGTGGATGTTTGCATGGCTGGTGAAAACTGGAGGTGCACCGACTGGAGTTTTCTTGCCACCCCCGATAATTAAAAAGCCTGACCCGCCAGCTCGGATTGTGGCTGATACTGGGTTTTTTTCATAACTGAAACAACTGACTTCAGCGCTGTCGGAAAATTTGCTAAATAAAAGTGACAAAGTTGACTATCATTACCCACACACAGACCTGATCCAGTAGGCGGATCAGTCACTCAGCCCTCTCTCACCGAAGAGCAAAAGGGGACAGTGGCCAATTTTCAAACCTTTGCGAAGACAGATAACATTGGTGGATACAATCATTTTCATATGCAACCATTGACCGATTGTCAATAATCTAAAGTTAAGGGAGTCAGTGCCACCCCTAGTGAAAACATTTATTTATTTATTTATTTATTTTTTTAACCATCCATTGTGGCTGATTGAAGAACAAAAAAATATAGAATTTTCCCTCCTGGTGCAAATGCTTGACAATACTCCATCCCATTGAGAGCGCAGCATAGACTATACTCTTCATCAACTTCAGATAATAGTGTCAACCTCTTTTGTCTCACCTTTCAAATACCTTCGAGTCTAGAAAACAGGGGACATGCTGAGCTGCTAAGTGTAGCAAACGTGTGTACACTTGTGGGAATGGGGCAGCACTTAGTCAAACTGAGATCAATTAATTCCTATAACTTCACGGGATTTCACGCAGGTGTGAATTTGACAAATGGTACTGTCAGTGAAGGACAATGGCAAATTATCAAATAGATTCTCCCTCCTTGAGATGCAAATCTCAATAAGACCCTGGTGGTCAAGTCCACAGGCCCATGGAGTAACTGCCACTGCCATGGGAACGGTTTATGACATGAAAAACAAGGGAAACATTCCCCTGTAATGACTCATTTGTACATAAGTGTGTGCCTGTGTGTGCTTTGTGCCACACACACAAAAACACACACACTATATAGCTAGTAATCACTAGCTAGGCAGCACACAGCTCAGGGAAAGCCCTAAGCAGGGTTGTAAAACACCCCCCTCCACACCACCATGCTTAAATGGAGGCCCCTGTGTGGGTGGGACGCAGAGGTAACCAAGTGTGTGTGCCAATGTGTGTTTGCACATTTGTGTATGTGTTCAGGTTGCTGAGGAGAACCAAAAGGAAACTACTACAACTCTTGTATGGTAATATTATGACAAATCAAAAACATAACTGCACACCTTGAAAAGACACCAAACAACGTCTTTCGCCTCTTGAAGGTTTTTCCTAACAAAAAGACGGAGCTTTCACAGAACACTCGCAAACGCAAGCACAACTTCTCCCACATTGAGATTGCGGTCTGGCAACCAGCTATCACGTTACAAATCCCAGACTGGAGAGGTAGCCATGGTAACACCTTCCAAAATACCCCTGCCGCACAAGAGGGAAGAAAGAGTTGCTTGCACCCCTCACTCTTCTTGGTCCAGTCCCGTCTTTACACTGCCAATGGAGTGGAACCCCTGACGCAGACAGGGATACCTACTCTGACGCACCTCGAGAATACCAGGGGCCTTCAGCTGCCCTTTGTTCTCCATCCCACTTCGTCCCTTGAAGACTCGCTGCTTTCCTTGAACTCGCTACAACAAGGAGCATTCTTTCCTCCTGTAGCCTCTGACACAATCCTAATAAACAGTGTTAATTGCTTCTCCACTCTATATGCTAGGCGCCTCTCTCCCCATGATACCTTCTTGGTCTGACTGGCTTGACTGACCAATCTCTACCTCCTTCAAAGGTAGATAGTGGAAATTTAAGAACAAAAAAAAAGAAAGTAAACAGCTTTTTAATTTGTTTGCTCTCTGTATGGAGCAACCAAATTAGTCTGTAAAAAATACTTGGCAACATTTTTCCTCCGTAAAGAAAAAAAAAAAGATGTTAAAAAGAATTGTTAATTCGGCGAAATACCACTAATCTTGGCTGCGTAATAATTTTTGGCAAAGAGATAATCAACGCTCCTAATAGAGGATCCTTAAGTTAGGTAGACTGTGAACTGTATGTGCATGTCTGGAGGAAGCATGGTGTGTTCTGGAACAGCTGGAGGCCAGAGTGCTGCAACAGCAGATTGTCAGATAAGCAGCTGTGTGTGTTCACAGAAAAAGGAGGACCAGACATGAGAACCAATACCGCAAATGGCCGCTGAAAAACACTCCTGCAGCTGCATTTCAATAGAAAATTGCGCACATAAGATGAAATTGCTAATCGCTGTTAAATGTCTTTTAAACAGAATCGATTTGACTTTATGCTTCCCAAAATACTCTTTCTGTAAACCTTGCATACCCTCGATGGAAGAAATTATTTTAACTCTATTAAACATTTTTTAAGAAAAATGGGATGGCTCAAAATGCAACAGCTGATTTTCAAATTCTTTATTCAGTTTTCTGACAAATTACTAGAAAAAGCAGGCTAAATTCAATTTGAGCCTGCTATTCTAAATTATTTTGAAGATATAGAAATTAATTGTTCTTTCTATTTATGATTAGCTTTAAAGGTTAGTAGAGTATTTGGTAGTCAAAAGTTTTGTGCAAATAGCTAGGAAACCTCACCAAATTGTATCCTGGTGCGAATTACTCCAACTGGGACGTTATAGATCTTCTCCAAGTAGTTCTTCACATCATACTTGGTCATGCTGTTCAGAACAAACAGGAAAGAGAAAACTGATCAAAGCAAGGTCATAAGATGTCAGCAGTATCACAATTTAAGTGCCATGAAGAGCCATCTCAATACATGTGTGCTGCAACTTCACATTCAGGTATGACATTTCATCATATAATCGACCTTAATATAGGAATAATGTAGCCCATTTCCAAACTGCATTACAATAATCTCTGCAGTTATATCATGTGCTGTACAGGGACAGGACACTCATGTGAAAACCCATTCAGCTCCTACTGAATGGACCATAAAGTGGGGAGAGGAGAAATGTGAGTGTCAGTGTTCATCCAATTAACTGTCTAGGAGTATTGATCGTGCCCAGTGAAATTCTACACAGGAAGTGGACCTGGCACCAACTGATCTGGCGGGCTGGCCTAGCTCAAGGTAGCCCACTGGGTAGCACTGGGAACAGATTCCTCTGCCCAGAGGAAGAAAGGCTTTTAACTGCTAATCAATCTAGTCAATTGAATTAGCCCAGTAAAAAGCCCTTCTCAAATGCGTCAGACAAAGTGCTTAATAGCGACGCTGTGGTCTGACAAGAGAGCCTCGGATGTGGTGTCTTCTATCACCTCATATGTTTCTTTGACAGTGTAGGACACAGTAATTTTCACTGTTTGTAAAGTAAACAGCTTGACACCTGGAGTATTTAGTAACAATATAAGATGAAGCAAAGATCTGCCTGAGGAAAATCCCATCTGTGAATACAAAGACTCTTTGTACCAAAGAGTGATGTAATATTTGTTTCCATGCTGTAACTAACAATTGCTGTTCTTCCATAATAAGTTAAACTTTGGCAAAGCTCACAGTAAAGTAGAAATACAATGTTTGCATTTTGAGAGTATGAAAAAAAGGTAGGCTCAACTTTAAAATGATTACGTTTCCATATTTGATTACATAAATTCACAATAAGTTCCGTTACTTCCTACAATGCAAAGGGTTTTCCTTCATTTCATAAAGAATGAGTTGTTAATTAAGATCTGAGTTAACGATGACTTGAGACAACTGAGGGTGTTTGGCGAAAGATACAAAAGAACTTCCCAGCTCTCACTTAGATTTTCTTTATGCTTTTAGTTAGAAAATCTGTGCAAGCAGCAACTTTTCAACTAGAAATATATAGAAAGTGAAAACATAAAAATAAAATCTTTAATGAAAAGAAACATAAGACATTTTTAACAAAACCATCTCAGTCTTTTAATTCTTCATCTACTGCTTGACTTCAAAAAAAGGTCTACTTTTAGATTATTGTGAGAATTTTTCACATTTTTTCAAGGCTAGTAAGCATAGTTGTTTCAGGTTCAATAGTAAGTTACTTTCTTTTTTTTTTTTTAGGAAGAAATCAATGGTAGTAATGTTTACATCTTCACCAGTCAGCTACATTTGTTCTGTCAACAATCTGAAGCAAAAAAGATGGACCTTAACATTTGGCAATCTGAAACCAAAATATATTCACCATAAACTATATTGCAAATGGTCAACTCTTTGGCTGTGGTGCATAGATGCTCTTGAACTAAGTGGCTAATCAGCACTGCTAGTGTTTTCAGTCCACTAATCAACCCCTACAACAAAAAGTAGCATACCAGGCCTTGTAAATTAGAAATGTTATAAATTTATATAGCAAATATATCTAGTATCAATCATATTAACTACTCAAAGTACTTTACTCTGAAATCTAACCTATTGCACACATTCATACACTGACACAGATTGGTAGACAACTTGAGGTTGAGTGCCTTGCAAAAGGGAATACCGACATGTGACAGGAGGAAACTGGAATCCAATCCACATTTTTTAGATAGCAAAACAATTACTATTCCAACTGAGCCTCAGTCGTCCACTAGTGACAGAACAAGAGACTTTGCACGCTACAGCTTGAACTTTATTTGGTAATAAACATCACAAATGTGTTTTTCCCCCTCAAACAATTGTTGGATCTGCTTGATTTTATTCATGACCAACTCCAGTAATCTCAGCATTTTCAAGGTTTCATTAAATTAAACATGATGCCTAAAAATCAGTATACTGTGCTTACAGATGCAATCGTAAAAGCTGAAGCCTGTAAAACTTATAAACAGTGTAAGTTTTATTGTGCCCAAATTCACCTAATCTTCTAAACAGAAGGTGGATAGTTATAATGTTTTGTCTTTTAGGGTGCATATGCAGATGCTTGCAGGAGAGCATTCACTGAACCTTTTTTTTTTTCCCCTATGCCAATTTAGAACGAAGGATCCCAAAATGTAACACGCAGATGAGCCTTTCTGCTCCATTTGCACCCACCTCTCCCAATAACCACCGTCTCACAGAGAGTGTGCCAGAGGGAAGCAAAGCAGAGCGGAGTGACCAGGGGTACTTGAGTCCATGAGAGCTGGAAAGAGTAATTGCTTAGAGAGGTGGGTTTTCCTAGAAAGCAGGGTCGGGGAACTGGAGGAGAGGGAAGTAGCTTGAGGTCTGTTGAGTCTCATGTGGATCATTAGCAGGACGAACACTGATCCTGATTAATGAGAAGAACGTTTTCTAAATAAGCAGTGCTTTTAACACTTCAGATATCCAGCCACCACAAACCAACAGATGGTATACATGAGGTCTTGGCACAGTCATGTCTTTTACTATGCTTGTAGTTAATGAATAGGTACTTGACATAGCTCAGGAACTGAAAAAAAAACCCATCAAGAAACATCATCTTAAATAGCTGCCAGCTAACAGGATTTTTTGGAAAAGCTTTGCATCTTCTCTGAAAGAAAGAAGGGGAAAATGTGATCCTTCCCCCCTCCTCCCTTGGAGAGCAAAGCTAAAAGCATTTATTCTTAACATATAAACAAAACTATTTGCAGACATCAACATATTTTTTACAAGCAAGAAACTTCCTCCATGTTGGGAATGCCTTTCTTTACTGTCTGTAAAATATAAAGTGTTAGTCCATGTAAGAAAAAGCATGAATCGAAATGAAAGCAGACATGAGAAGGATGATACATGGAACTCATACATTTGTGTTTTCCTTGAAATGGATTAAATGTCCAGATGTAAATCAAAACTAGCTGTTAACAGATGATGATTACCAGGCAAATTTCAAAGCATTCTGTTCCTTCTCTCCTAATGTATATAGAAGGTTACATTAAATCCATATACAGTAAGAAAACTACCCCAAACATTCAGGTATATAGTCAGAGTTAAACAATTACTATCTGTGATGACAAGACCAAAGAGTTATAAAAACAAACTAAGAGGCCCCAACATATTCAGTGAAATTTAGTAAAAGTTGAATTTTAGGACAGCACATCATAGCTGTGGTCAAAGAAAAGGTCTACATAGTATCTTTTTAGAAAAGATGCAACTTTTTCCCCCCATTTTCATCACCAAATTTGTCCTTGTAGCAACAAAGGATAAACAAGATGAACACATTTATCTTAATAGTCAATTTAGAGAAGAACTAATTTAAAGCCCCTTTTAGCTGAGAAACCTTCTGTAGTACTCAGAAATATTGACTGAAGACTGCCTAAATAAAACATGAAAGTTGTTCCTGCCACTATTTAGTAAAACTCAGCTTTTTTAATCAGTGTACATGCACTTAGAAAGCACATATTAATGTTAATACCCTGGGTAGCATATAGTTTATTGTGTTATGGCAAAAATAGTTACTATGATAAAAATAAGTAATCAGAATCATGTTTGTTTGCCAAGTTGTGAACACAAACAAGGAAACTGACTTTCAGTGCAGAGATTTTAGCTGTCTTTTTCCTCACCCTAGACATTTACAACTCCTGGATGGAGGAAAGATCAGCCTCAATGATCCTCTCTGCAAACCTAATTGTTCATTGCAATTTGGACCTGTCCCATTTTGTGGATGAACCAAACCACAGTGGTGGATGAACACAGGACAGACTGAATAACAGCAGTGTAAAAGATTAGCAGCTCCTGTGGCGGGTTGTACTTTTTGTCATAGGAAGTGGAAGTCTCTGCTGGGCCAATTTCTGAAAAGTGTCTAGGTCTCAGAAATATCTCAGCACCCAAGAAAGGATAGATCTTATGAACTTTAAGGGAGGCACAGTAGATGTAGTGTTCTTGAGAAAGGGGTGAGCAGAGAGTTTAATGAAAATGAACGGTCATGTATACAGGCCTAAGTGAGTTGAGTTACAGGTGGTTCTGACAGCACTAGTGGACCAGATGAGCCACTTCCTATCTGTATGGACACTCATCACTATCCTGGATTAGACCTATAACAGTGGTGTTATCTTTGAACTTCAGTAGTTTCAGACAGATCTACTGTCTGAAACTACTTTTGTCATTTGTGTATAGTGTAAAACTTGTACAGGAGAAGATGCCACTCAGTCAGGAAGCTGATGATCCATTGACAGGTGGAGGCCGGGTTTGTGAGGTAGGTGACGTTGTGGAGAAGAAAGACGTCTGGGTTAATGGAGTTCTCTCCCTGGTTTAACACACCTGGATCAAATGATGGCTCATTAGAGGCCCAAGAATAATACTGACATGCTGAAATGGTTGTTACTACCACCAGGGAGAGAAGTAAAACATGCAGGATGCCAGGCCTCGAGGACCGACTTTGGGCACCCCTAGTGTAAGGTGAGGTCCTGTCTCAGAGTGATATGTGGATGAGTTGGTAGGAGGTATAATGGCTGCCTTCCTGCAGTAGAAGCTGTTACGGCCATTTGCCAGAAGAGGACAGTTTCAGCAATCCCATTCAGGTCTGTGACTGAAGCTTCAGAGACACTTCAACAGATCCGGTCCAAACAAGCCTATATCATCTGCTTTGATTGCTCCATCAACTTCCTGAGGACAGGATTAGAAGTCTTTAGTTTCTGCATATAGGCTGAAATGAGATGAAGCAGACCATGATCAGTAAGCCCCAAAGTGGCCCTGGTGACAGCCTGATATGCATCTTTCAAAGCTGTGTTGCAGTAGTCCAGTGTGTTTTTAAATCGCTGTCGTGGTACAATATGTGGTATCTGTATTTTGGAAATACACTGGAAAGATATGCATTGCAAAAATCCCCAAAAACAACGACGAGAGAGTCTGGGTGCATTTCCTCAACATCAGTTAACTAGCCGCTGTTCAAATTCTGATCTTCAGGCTTGCAAGGTTGCATCTTTACTTTACGTGTAATCTAACTAAATTAGAAAAGTAAACTATTTTTGGACTTTATTTTTGACCAAGATTTGGTTTGCAAGACTGGCTGTTGGCAGTGACAAATTATTAATGGAGTTTTTTAAAAGCTCTATATGCTCCTCTTTATCCTCATTGCAAGAAATACCCCAAAGTATCATGATAAAACTTCAAGTCCATATGGTTCATTGCTACTATGTATTCTAATTCGTGTATATGACTACAACAGGCAATGTTGTATCAGAAAAACTTTTTCTCACAAATCTCAATCAATTTAAGCCTCCCATCTTGGCTACAAACTGGAATATAGACTGGAAAAAGCCCTGGGCTGAAAGTTGAGGAGAAAATGTCAAGTTGCAACTGTACATAAACAAGGCTAAACTTAGACAAAGGGTGTGGTGTCCCTAAAAATGATGCAGGCAACATCTGATCATCATCCCAGTATAAACATCCACCCGACTCCACAAGCTAACCTTTCACACTTCTGCCTCTTAAGAATAAAAACCAGTGTCGAGCAACTGCTGAGGCCGAAGGCATCGTTCCACACCAGCTGGTATATATTTATAAGCAAACACAAATGCTAGAAAGATTCCTCGACTGAGACGATGAAAGAACTCCAAGCACAAAACCTAGAAGGGAATCAGGTGACGCAAACCAGTGTTGAAGTTCAATTCTGGTCTGTTGTTGCCAAGCAAGCTTAGGCTGAGAACACTGGACTTGATGACAAAAATCATTTTTTAAAACTTATTTTGTTCTGTAATTTGAGAAAATGTGTAAATGGGAGATATTTATGACTGTGTGCACAAAGGAAAAGAAAAACAGCTTGGACGCTACCTCACTAGAACAGTTGCTTAAACACAGCCAATATGTCAATTTATTAGACCATAATTATCAGCTGAGACCATACATCTCAGCTGCTTTAAATGCAACCCCTCATCAGCATTAATCTACATGCTCTTGGATATTTCCTATTTTTAAATGTGTGTTAACTCACGCTAACCCGAGAGGATTATGAGTATCATTTACAACAGTTTGATGTGGTTCATTTACACCTGTGCTCCAAAAGCACGAGAGAAGTAGGCGAAAGGCCACAGTTCGAAACTAAGAAGTGAAACAGAGGGCAGGGGCAGCTTTGATTAATTTGAAATGACATTCAGTGATGCACTATCGCCAATAAATACTGCATAATCATTTTATCCACAAGTACCTTCGCACTATTATATTTTTGGACAAAATGTCCAAAAAAAAAAAAACAACAAAACAAATGCTTCTTTTGTTTGCTTTTCTTGCCTTAAACAGTTATTAGCAAAAATACAACTGCACACTTTCCAGTTCAAGATTGCTATATTTTTTTCAGACTACACTTTCTAGATTGTTTCCCAGTCATTTTTATAACATTCTGAACAACAGAGTAGTTGCCATATTAGGTAGTTTCAAAATAAATAAAAAAAAAGCAAAATGGTAAAACTTCAAAGTGTTTGAACACACCTTTGAACTCGCCAAATCAGAACTGGATAATCCTATCATGAATGAGCCTCATTTCAAGACCCATTTATAAACTTTGGATCCTTTTTTGATATCTTTCTTGGAACTACCAAGAATTGCAACCTTAGACTTGGTTTCAGTCTTTAATAAATTTGTGTGGATTCAGTCAGTAAGTCAAAGGTCAAATCATTGATGGCTAAAATGTTCAAATCATAGCTTGTGTGGCTAATCAAAACTAAAGCAAATCAACTGCATACTAATCAATGTCAGATCTGCATGATTCTTTCTCTAGAACTAATGGCAACAAGAAAGTTTTTTTTTTTTAACTTTAGACTTGATAATGGTAAAAAAAAAAAAAAAAAAAATCAGGTTTGCGTAGGAATTCCCTTTTTAACTGCAAGTTTGACCTAAAATAACCTGTTTTAAGACGCAAAGGAGGCAAACTGATGTAAACCCTTTCATACAGTTAGCAACAACACAATTGGTTTGGCAGATGGTGAGTGGGCAGTCGAATAAATATTGTGTGAAACAATGATGATCTGGTGTCTACCTCCATTTGGGTGGAATTATTGGTCGGCGTGGTGATTCATATTTTGAAAACGATGAGCTCACTCTGAGGTGTGACTATGTGAATGCCAGTGTGACCAACTTAGCGCCCAACACTGATCAGATGAGTGTACAAATATGAAGCAGCATGTAAATCTGATGAACCTACAAGCAGTGGAAAGCTGTATCCCATTTTTCTTTTAAAGATCATTATGCATGGCAGCCTGAGTTGACTAACCATGTTAACATTTAAAGCTGATAATTATTGTCAGCGTCCTAAAAACTGTCCAAGTATGTCCTATATACATCAAAGCCCATCTCATAATAAGCTTAATCAGAAGAATTTAAAAAATTGTTAGCAATAGTGGAACCATGAGCATTTCTAAGTCTAAACAATAAGAATTTTAACAAAGGTCTGCAAAACACCTAATAAAAAGCAAGCAACTTTTTGGCAAGTAGCTCACTTTTTCTACTTTGCTCAAAAAAGTAGTTTGTGATAATTACACGTCCTGTCCCACACACGTAAGGTATAGTCTTTCTCCAGCTAAAAGAAATACAATGGTTACTTCCACTTAAGCTGAAAACTCTAAAATGCAGATAAGTAATCTCATTGTCTGCTATTTCATTGTACTAAACTACTGAATCATTGGTAGCATAGTGTTGGTCTCTGTATGTTTGTATGTGATATGAGGTTCTGAAGACCATTCCTCAAGCTCACCCAAGGATGCGAAAACAATCACAAGATTGAAACTGATAAACAGCGTCAGCGGAAATAAAACTCTGTGTCAAAACTTGGTTGTAAGTCAGTTGTTTCAGAGTTTAATTTAATACAACTTGTGGTTGATTAAGAGTTTAATCTTTTTCACTATGGAATTCTTTTTTCTTTTCCATGGAAAACTTTTCAATATATTTATTTCAGAGTCAGTGTTAATATTTTTGGTTACAATTATTTATTTCAAGCCAATATTTCTTTTCAGACAGTTGGCCCATGCCCATTGCTGGTTGTCTTAATATCGGCAATGTACATGTTTGATAACACCATGTACAGCGTGTTAACATTCCAGTCTTCCTAAATATTTAATAACTCTGCACGACATATTTAACCTCTTTGATAGGCCATAAATCAGCAGTAATGTACACAGGGTGAAGCAGACAGTACGATGCCGCACTGATAGGGACAGTGTAGACCCCCATAGACACAATGTGTAACAGCTGTGATAACCCTAGTTGGTTTCACAGAGTCAAACATGAGGTATAAATTAATCCAAACTCTTAATACGAGCATGTTAGGTAAGACAAATTATTCTAATTTTATTTTGCTCATCCCTGTCCAACAAGCATACATAACTCTTTCCCAAATTAAATAAGTTTATCATGTAACCTAGTTTTTCATTAAGAAAATGCCTCTGTAAAACCAGGAGAAACAGCCTGAAATTGTGCTCATTTTAGTTATTAGACAAACAATAACCCAACAAAACTCATGTACAAGCAAGCTCTCATTTAAATAGTTGATAGCTCACAAAAAACACACATACACACCATGTCCTTGGATGTTCTCTCTTGAGCATTGCAATAACTCAATTAAATCAACTAATTTGACACTGCTGCCATTGTTTGAGGTACACAAACTCAAAACAGAGGAACTAAACCCCTGGCACCAAATGATGTTCTGACAAAACACATGGACCAATATTAAACTCTTGCAGTCGCTGGACCATTGTGTGCCCTGGTTTGAGCTCTGTGTTGATTGTTTTATTCAGGAATAATGATGTTTTTTTTTTTTTAAACTGAGCAAAAATATGAAACAAGGAATGGAGGTTTCCTCATGTCATGTTTTCCTTTCCTTGCTTCCACATGAACTTTCCTTGGCACTGGGATGATTCAGAAACCCTCATGACTCTTGTGGCTACCACGATTCCTTTTAAGAAAGGCTGCCTGTTTTAGCAAATTGACTTGGCAAACCACTGGAAGGCTTTTTATGTGGCTCCTTGTTTGATACAAGTTTGGTTAAATCTACTTTGAGGCTTTTTACAGTTCTTTACTGGTTGGTGAATGAAATATAAGAATTCCCTGGGAAAGACAGGGAGGAGGACATCGTAACAAATGAAGGTGTTGCAAAGCTGCAGACGACAGGCACTTACAGCATTCTGGAAGAATCTCATTCCATAAGGCTCATGTTGCCCAAGAAAACCGTTTATCAAATAAGTGACAGCCAAACAGTGCTTAAGTTGACACAGATATTAATTTGTTGACAGAATTCATAAACTAAATTGCTCTTAGGTGAGCTAATAAAGAAAAATTGTGCAATAAGACTAGTGGAAAATACCATTATGTTATATGATACATGCCAAGCTCAGGACAAACTCAACCGGGACTCTTTTTCCAAACCATGATGATGTTTAAATACAAAATGAGGTCATGAGTCTCAATACATGACCTCCCTTATCACATTATATAAATGTGAAAAAAATTACAATGAGTTTTTTATTAAGAAATCTTGACACACCACTGTCTACTTTTTTTTTTATTAATCTCTGACGAATGTGATTTAAGTACAGGTAGGGGAAAAGAAAGAAAGAAAAAAAACTAACCTTGTTAGTTTTTTTAGCGTAATACACAAGTCGCGTATTACGTGCAGCCAAAGAATTTATTTTCTGGATGAATTTTATAATTGCGAGCGAGCAAGGTCAAATACGCTCACTTTCTTCTCCACACATCACAGCTGGAATGTTCATTTCCTAGAAATGAACCTCAAAACAGAACGCTCAATCATGCATTCTGTTTTGGTGCATAAATAATTCAATTTTAGACTCATCTGTCCAAACATGATTCCAGAAGTTGTGGTGTTTGTCTGGCAAATTTCAGTCTTTTCTTAAGCAGCTCATCCACCGGAGCGGGTTAAAACCATTCATCTTCAGTCTGTCCCAGCCGGATTAATCGCCATTAGCAGGTCTTTTGCAGTTCTGCACGACTTTTCTGTTTTTTCTAACAGGGGAAGCACAGACCACACAAGTCGTGTATTACGCGCAACCGTTTTGATTGACAGCAGACTGCATTTTTTGATTCGCCCGTGATTTACATCACTGAAAACTCTAAGCAACATCTCAACCACCGCAATGTGGAGGAGCGTAATCATCAGTGTAACCTTGAGCAGCTGCAGGAGCACATGAGTCAACCTTGGGAGCAGTTGACCATGTTTTCTCTCTGCAGAACGCATACGCAATGAAGAAGAGAGAAACGGTGCAGCTTTGGTCAACGTTCTGTGGAAGTTATTTTTTTTATTTATTTATTTTTTTTTTTTTTTACATCGGCCAGCGTGAAACACCGGATCTACGTAATATTAGTTTGGTGTGATGTGCATTTTAGTCTTTGTTTGGAATCTTCTTCTCATGTTTGACTATTGGTTTATGTCTTTTGACTGCATATTTGGCTGCAAATTTAAAAAGAAAATGTCACAATACAGATAGACTTGTACGTAGAGCAAACTATGCAACTAATCCGAGTACTTTATTCTTCCCAAAGGGAAATTAAATAAGTTCACTAAATTTAAATTATTGTATTTTCTTTTTATTATGTTTGGGCCAATAATGAATTTCGGTAAGAAAAATGGAAATAGCTGTGTGAGTCCATAAAAAACACAACCTCGAGATTCTCCATTAGTGTCACTGCAAAAAAAAAAAAAAAAAAAACACATCATCGGAGCAATGACCAGAACTCCTTTGCGTTCACAGCGTGCCCAAGTTCCCACTTTCCTACTCATATTCACACCCACAGTAAAGGGGAATTGACTCCAATGAGCACACTCCAAACCAACCTGAACCAGATATTAACCACCTAGAGTGAAACTTGACCATGGAGAAGCAGCTTTAGAGTCCAAAAGTTTTCACCTTGCCCAGTCGGTAGCACAAAAGACTATATACCTGAGGTTTAAATAGGGAACACCTTATTCTGCAAAATATTGCATATTGTGTTTTTTTAGTTAGGCATGACAAGAAAATTTTAAGCTGTCTTTCCCTTTTTTTCTTTAATTGCTAAGCTACAATAATACATTTCTTTTGTATTGCTAATTTTCACAATAAATTTCTCCAAAGATGTTTGAGGACCACATGGAGTGACCTAATTTTTCAATGTGACTGTATAAACAAAGCTACATAAAGCACATGTGCACTTATGATGTGCATAGTATCAAAGTGGCTTAGTGGTGCAAAAGAAACAGGAGAGTTGTGTTCAGCGCAGATGAAAGGCAAAAGAAAGCCGCTCCTCGTTGTTGGTTTACCCTTTGTCAGGCAGGGTTGACATGCACACTCTCTACTTTTACCCTCCCATCAGTGGAGAACAATAGATGTGCAGAAGTTGCTCAACACTAAGTATCAAAATCATAATAGATATTGTTTGGAGGAAAGCCATCGAGGAACCTGAGACTTCGGTGAGAGAAGAGACAGTTGAGAAGATTACAGTAAAAGAGCAGCGTGTGAAGGATTACATTTATTGTTCAGTATTTGGGTCTTATAATCATTCAGCAAAACACCAAATACAAGAGCGACTGAACTCTTTACATAAAGACAGTTCTGTAAAGCTTGTTACACTCGTATAGAGGGAGTGGATTTAGGCAATCAGTATTCAAAATTCATTAGCTTAAACAATGACCTGGTTTCAACAATGAGAGTAAGTGGAACATTTATGGTGGGCGATTGCCATTGTGTGATGTATTGTGTTCAACTCCGATGGCCTAAGGCAATGCCAGGTGAGATACAGGAGGGGTGTGAGGGGGTGTACATGTGGGTGTAAACCTGGAAATTTGATGATGTCCTAGAGCAGAGAGGAAATACAGTGCACAAAAGGCTTGAGAACAATCATAAAGATGAACAAATGCTACCCTCCCACAGGCAGAAACAGAATTGAAAGGAAACAAAAACTGCCCAGGTGTTTCAAACAAGAGTGATTGGTTTTAGATATGTAGTATTTAAGAAAGCAGAAAAACATAAAGATCAGGGTGACAGAGAAAAGGGCAGAAACAATAGCACTTGAAAATTAGATGAGAAAAATTTAGAACAAAATAAGCTGAGGTCTACACATTACAAAGTAGGGGTCAGAAATAATAGATGTAGATCATGAAAGATTAAAAACATGTTGTTGAGCGGCCAAAGCAATCATGAGATTGTCTATAAATCACACTCCTTCAATTTCAGAAAGAAAAACAACTTACATGGGGTTTAATGTTGAAATTGGTACGGTTAGTTGAAATAAAATTAACTTTAGAAATAAATTAAGTGATCATGGTTGTAGTTTGGCAATGGCAGGGGAGGAAGTGAACGAAGCCATTCAGTTCTTGTTGGCCATGTTTTCAAAAATTGAGCAATTAAATTTGGAGCAAGAGCGGCGGATGGTTGTTTACAGTGCATACAGTTTCATACAGTACCTTCCTTCACAATCAATGTGGCACATTGCATGCATCACAGGCAAATGTTAGCGATTGGGTAAAATTTAAAACCTCAAAACAGTCCACCCCTCCAGCAAGCAATGGTTTCTCAAAAGCCAACGGTCTAGACCCTTTGTACGAAGCAAAACATAGAAAAAGGGGATGGCTTTTACCAGACTAAGCTACAAATAGCTAATAGTATTACTATTTTCGTATATGGCCTGGTTTCTCTATTTAACCAATTAACAGCTTGTCCGATTTGACTGGAAGGACTGTCACCGAAATTCTGATTTCATTCTGCACTCTCGGTAGCCTGGAATTCAGATCACTGTTCAAGTCCTGCTACAGACGGCCATACAGATTTGACTTTGACCATCTCATTCTGACACATAATTATACTTTGATGAAAACCTTTCCATTGTACCTCTAGATGTATGTTTGAAGCAATTTTGTAGGATGGACAATGATCCTTATTATCGCACTAGTTTTGAGTTTCTGGCAGTCTCAAACCTGATTTATTCCAGTCTACCCCTGAGTTTCACAAGAGCCATCTTTCCCTCTAACTAGATCTGTTGCTTGACTTCTGATTAAATACATCCCCATTGCATGATCTTGTCACGACCACCATGTCATAATTTTGGTCTCAGAGCACCTTCATCTACACGCTTACATTGTCTTAAACAGCGCTTATGGCAAACTGAACAACCTTACTTTCTGTTTTTATGCCACTCCATAGAAGCCACATTTGTGGAACGCACCAGTTGTTCTGTAAACAGATTGTCCAACATGAAGAGCGGCTCTATGCAGCTCCTTCAGGATTCATGCTCTCCTTGCCTGGCTAATCAGTTTAGCTGGACGTCCGTGTCTTGGTAAGTTTGAAGTTGTGCCATACTCTTTCAATTTTCAGATGACTGACTGAGCAGTGTTCTGATAAATGTTCAAAGCCCAGGGCATTTCTTTATAATCTAACTCTGCTTTAAACATCTCCTTAACTCTATTTTTGTCCGTTCTGATGTGCTCCTTGGTCTTCATGAGTCTTTCTGTTCACTAATATTCTCTAAGAAACCTCTAAGTCCTTCAAAAGAAGAACTACATTTTCTATTTAGGTTACTTCTGAAAGCAACTGGTTACATTGGATTTTATTTAACGGTGTTCGAATGAGTAACATTAATTTACATTATATTTTTTACAATTTATGTAACTAAGAATGTAAACCATTATTCTTCTGATTCCACTTCATAATCCATTACTATTTTGTGATGGACTACCAGATAAACTCCAAATAAAAATATATCGAAATTTGCCAATGTAATGTGGCAAAATGTGCAGAAGTTCAAGGGGTAATGAATACTTTGATGGACTGTAACTCCTGGGTGTCATTAAAATAAAGATGACCTTATAGTACCAACTGGCTTCATGATACAATCATCACTAGCTCTCATTAACAGCTGCTCAGTTCAAGAGTGTACTCACGCTTCCACGCCTACAACAGCTTTCACTGCCTTCCTGACTCACTCATCAATAAGCTGAGAGTGGGAGTGATATTTAGTTTGTGTCATCGTCTCTCAACGTGAGAACTCATACTACATGTTTGAATAAATACAGAAAAACAACAACATTTTGAGCACAAAATGAGGCCCCAGCAGCGTATCAATCAGCTGTGTACCTCTCGGAGGCATCAAAGACTGGAAGGAAAAATAACATTACACACCCTTTTCAAAACACACACGCACCCTGCACTTACCCACTTTTGTGCATGTGTACACAGAGACGCACACCATTCTCACTAACTGACTCGCCCACACTGACAACGGTGCACGTGCACACACACATACACACAATTACATAAGCACCCTAGGAGTTTGGCAGAGAGGAGGCAAAAATCAGAGTGGGAGGCCAAGCACCTGGATGAACAGATTATGGTCTAAACCCCACCAGAGACACATAGACGATCTGCTGCAAACTTCAATTTTTCTCCTTAGCATGGGTTCTGGGCCTCTCTTCGCCTGAGGAACACTACAAGCCTCAGTAACCTTGGCTCACAGACGTACCCAAAAATCTGCTCATCTGTAGTTGGGATGACTGGTAAGGGCATGCGTAAGAGTTTTATCGCAGAATATGAACTGTCCAAAACCATCAAAGTAAAACTCCACATGCATTTATTACTATATGTATTGGACTTTTACACGAATTCATCACAGGAGCAATATAACGCAAAACCTGGAAGTAGTCTTGTGGAAAAACATTTAGCATTCTGCATTAGATATGACATTTGGAGAACGTTCAAGAACATTTTCTTTTGCCCAAAGGTGTTAGTATTGGCTGCTGGTGGTGATTGATCTTTGACATCTTGCTTTTGACAACTTCCTCTAAACTTCCACAATCTTGCTAAAGAAAAGCATTTTGAAAATCATCACCTATATTACTCGTCTTGAAAGCCTTTCAAATGACATCACTGAAACTGTTGTGCTCAAGTATTTAAGATTTGTACAGTATCAGGTACATACAGTACACTCTTGACTCTGTTTTCTATTCTTGACGTGATCATGCCATCTGGTGGCCAGTACAGTTAAATTCACATTTTATTTAACACCTTAACTGTCGCCCTCAAAATGCTTACATGTTAGCCAAATGGACACCAGTGACAGTGAAATAAATCAATAAATGAAAGTAATAAGGCAATATTCGCTGATGTTTCACATTAAAGAGGCCATAATATGTAGACCCAAAACTTCATCAAAACGTTTAACATTATAACATTTAAGTCTATATATATATGACATACAGAGGAGAGCAACTTAGACTAACAAGAGCCATACAAAGAAACCTTTCACTTGATTTTTTAGAATCTCCAAAGAACAGATTCAAAGGGGTGATTTGCGTAATCCCTTCTTGTGATCTTGTTTTTTGAAAACTGAGTACAGTAAACATTTAACATCTTGTCACCTCAAAAATTTGCTATTTGTACTAAAAGAGCTTTTAACTAAGCTATATAAAAGTCAATATTATGGTGTACGAGTGTCCAAAAACCTCATAATACAATGAGACAGTATTTTTAGTACTGAAAACTTACTCCATTGGGATACGAAACTGGACAGTGTCAGGAGGTTGCTCCTTTCCCGGCCTCACCAGAGTCAGAAACCAGTTGGGTCTGAAGATCCTCAGCTGGGGGTTCCCCAACTGGTAGACAGGGTAGCTGAGACAAGACAAGAAACCATAACATATTTTCAAATGTTAAAAAAAAAAAAAATGTGTAAAAAAAAAAAATCCTCTTTTATTTTTTTATTCTGATGAGAAATGGAAATAAATTATTTACAAATGTTTAATGTTAAGCTGTCTAAATTAAACAAAAACTAAATGTGATCGTTTTTAATTGTTTCCTACAATCCAAACAATAGCCATTGTCTACGGTATTGACAATGGTATTCGTTCAGAACAATTATTGCTCAGGTGAAACTGATTATGCATCATTAACTGTTAATTATGGTTTTGCAAGGATTATAAATTGGAAATTTCTATGAGGGGATTAACAAAGTATTCTTAAATCTGAGTATAAATGCTGAATTAAAAAAAACATTTAGGTGCTATGACCTTATTTCATGATGTCTGACAGAACGGTACGAGCTCCCCTCTCTATGACAAAACATATTGGTTCTTTATACAGTCAAAATATGAAAATAATTGATATGCGGCAAATATGTTTGCGGTACTTTCAGGTACTGCAAACATATAAGCTATTCTGTTTTGGAAGTTTTATTAATATTTGCTTTTTAAAACAAATCTTCAGACTTTTAAAAAAAAATAAAAATTCAGCAGCAGAGCCGAGTGTTTTCGTTCAAAGACAGGAACGCAGCAAAGTAACTAGCAGCTCTGGTAAAAACTGGAAAATATTTCCCACCAGAACCACATTTGGACAAACAAAGATTAAAGATTATCCTATCTAAAGCCACGCGATACAATGAGCACTATTTCTTTAACATTTACGGAAAATAATGTCAAATATTACAGCGCTCTTCTCAAAGAATATGCCTACAAAAGTCTCTTAAATCTGCACTGTCAGCTGAACAGTGCAGATTCCTAATTCGGAACGATGCTTAACGTAATTAAGAGAAAATATATTCTTCTAAAGTACAACTTTAAGCAAATAGAGCTGCGTGTTGACTGTTTTTAGCTTAGCTTGCTAATGCTAACTACTTTCTTGCCGTGCAGAAGCTGTCAATTTACAGTTAAAAGTAAAAAAAAAATAAAACAGGTTTATAGAGTATTACATAAACTAATCAAAATCAAAATCAACACGAGGACACATAAGACAAGGGCTGGGACAATGTTAGATCCCAACCGTAGGTAATTGATAAATTACAAAATTAAAACAAATGGTGACTACCATTACGCAACGAGGTTTCAGATCATTCAGTAGGAACAAACACTTATTACTTACACCATTCTTGTTACTGACATCACTGTAGCAATATAATCAGACAGATAAAATGCTAACAACTCTACTATGATGTTTTTCAAGGTTGAAAAATGCTACACGTGAATAGATGTGCTTCCGGGGGAGCAGAGCGCTGTAGTGATGGGAATTCCGGTTTTTTTTCCGAGATCCGAGTCAAATGGCTTCCTTCAAAAAAAAGAGCCGTGTCTTTTGGTTCCTACACTGAGAGAGCCAAAAGTGACATTTGTGATAAAATAATTAAATTAATATGTAGGTATGTAGTAATCTTATTAAGATGAAACTAATTATATGAAAGAAATATAAGTTTAAATATGTAAATAATTCACCTAATACATAACAGATAAAATTATACTTTAATGTTTTACTTCATTACATGTTTCAATTATGTAAAAAAAAATAAAAATAAATTACAAATTTATTCAAATATTTAATATTTCTTGTGTTTATAGTTCCATGAAAGAATTTATATCAGAAACAAATCTTGTTGGGTACACTGCACAGTAAGTAAACATGAGACTAACCAGCAACATTAGCTCTACTGACTGTCCATATCTAAAGAACAAAGCTGTCCTAATTCTATGAATTAAAAAAATCATAAATGCTTAGACTACTGAATACATACTTAACCTGTTTCCAATATATTGCTAGTGAAGTATGTTACTAAATATTTTTCTTTGTTTCAAAAATACATATTTCACTGTGCAATTAATTACATTGTCCCATGCTGCAGCACATTATGAGTGTATATTACCACCTTTACTCATCAAAGTAAATGCTTACTATTTTCTTTAGACTGGAGCTTTAATTGTTTATGTATCAAATGAGTTGACATAACACAATGGCTCTTTCAAGAGTAACACAGACAATTTGAGCTTTTGGAAAGGTAAAAATTACTGCTGATACAAATATGTAACTCAAAGAAGAAGTGTTTTTAATTACATAAAAGACACCAAAGTAAAATTTGAAGACAAAGTGGACATTAGTGAATTATTGTTCAAACTTAAAACAGAAGCAATGTTCTTGATTTCTTTCCCAATTTGAGTTTCACACCTTCTAGGGTTTTTTGTTAAATAAAAAAACCCACAGAGTTAGTCTTCATTCTGTCATTTTCAGTAGGATGAGCATGTGCAAAACTCATGACATGTTATTTTTGTAAGTAAACAGAGTATTTGGAAGTGTTAGGTGTATGCAGAGGAATGAATATCCTATCCCTTTTTGTCCAGATTGTTGGTGTGATCTTTTTCTCAAGGCTACAGCAGCAGAGGGAGAGCTTGTCCCATCTCTGCTCCAGCCTCTCCCAGTTCACATGAAACTTTGATGCTGTGGAGGAATGATTTAAACCCCCATGAATGGAACTCGAGTGCTGGGCTCAAACGGTTCAGACCTATATGGAAATGGGCCACAGTGACAGTCAACACTGTGCTTTGGAGGGAAGCTTCTGTCACTTAAGATGGAGTGGCGCTAGTGTATGTAGGTAATGAGGGTGCTGGAGTGAAGTCAGGTTTTTATAATTAGGTGGGTGTAATATTTAACAGTTATCACAAGTATTCTGTCTAACTATGAGAATATGATCAATACAGTTCTGTTAAAAAAAAGAAGCTTTAATTCCTTTAGAAATAGTTTTCCACAGTTTCATGTTTACTTGCTTGCTGTCTTTGAAACAACTCATCTGACAGCTGATAGGAGAGAGCATGTTTTAGTACTAAAGGTGGTGAGTCAGTGGTGGGGAGACATACTTCAAAAGCTATGTTTTGACTTACAACTTGTAAATCCACTTCAGTTTGTGTTTTGTAAGTCCATGTAAGATTTACAGCACTTTCCTTTCACTTGGCCTGAAACCAGGTGTTTACTGGTGAGGAGTAGTAGAAGCTTCAGTACCTCAGTACGAGTGTCTGCTGGCAGCAATGGCCCAGCCAGCATCAAGTCAGTGTCATAAACACTTCACCAATGTCTTTTTGTAATGTTTGTAAAAGTATGATTTTATTATGTGAACTCCAGGATGAATAGTTCCCATTGTGGAAGAGACCAATGGCTATCCTTAAATAAACAAATAAACTAATTATATCATCTAATGTTCTAACTTTTTGGGTACAAAGAGATTAAAAACTTTATTCAGAAGATTTTTGTCAAGCAGTTTTTGAAGCAGGTTTCTTCAAAAACTGCTTGATAGCTTGCAGTGCAGTAACTTAACTGATCCCATTCCTTTTTGCATGTTAACATAGATTAGTTTTGCAGTAGTTAGACTCTGATAAGGGACTTGGCTTTGTGTGTGCTACACATACCCTTAACTCTGAAATATGCACACAGCCTCTGACATAATCAAATTAACCCTGAGCAGGAGTAGCAAAATGACTTGTTTTCTCTTAATTGAGAGTATTGCAATGATTTTTCTTTAAAAAACTTGAACTACATTTAGCTCACACAACAGTTTGCTGTGCATGTGTGCAAAAGAGAGATGGAAGCAGAAAGAGAAAATATTGAAGGTTCAGGTCTGGGGCAGAGGAAAAGTGTTTCAGCAACAGCCCAAAGAGGGAAAAAGTTCTGGTAAAGAAGTGAGCGCACTAGCTGCAGAGGTGAACAGGGGGAACAGTGGGATTGTTCCGCCAACAACCAGCATGAAGGCCGCATGGAAACTTTCCCCCTCTAACGCTCAGGCAGTCAGAGGAGAAGTTGTCGGTATTGAATATCCAAGAGAGGGAAAAAAATGGTAGCAGTAAATTGAAGATCCAGACATGAAGACGGAAAAGTTCGTCGGCCGAAGCAAATAGTTTTGCATGGCACAAGTTGTGCTGTGACTAGAATAAAGCATTTAAAAATGATACTGTGAATTAAAATTAAGTAAAAAAAAGATTGATTGTTCTTTATCAAAACTTATGTTCTGTTTATAGCAAAGTGTATTGTAGCTAATAACTAAAAATCATAATGTAGCCAAGACTATACAGTTTTTTATGTGCAACATTTATTTTTTTTCATGGCTGGAACCTCATAATTGTTTTGGCCTGAGTTGTTTTTGAGGTTTCATTATTCTGTGAGTTCTTTAGTCTCTTTCTTTGATTAGATCAGTCCATCTACACAACCTACCTCATGACAATAATATTTGTGGTGTACTATCTTCATGTATTATAATTCAAAGTGGTCTGTGAGAAAAGAGTCATATAAAAAATACTTTGAAAACAAGAAACATAATAAATACAAGCTGGGTGTCCTTTCCTCCATTGGGACCAAAAATAATTAGTCCGATCCATTTCTTCTGCATTAGAAGTGAGGAAACCCATCCAATAAACGATATCGGACAGACTGAGCGACTGTTATTTGCTATGGTCATGTGGTGACATTGTAATGAAGTTGTGTGTCGTCTACAAGACAGACATAATCTCTTAGCATGATGTTGTAATACAAATATTGAGCCTACACTGTATACAAACATGGTTTACTGTAACTGTAAACATAAACTTAGAAAACATTTTTATGGTTGAATTAAACTAGGAACAGAACGTCTATACACAAAGGTTCATATTTAAAATCATAATTTACCATTTAAAATACTGTTAGTAACTGTTATTAAAGTTCAGCAGTTTCCTACCAATAATTTTTTTTAAATACTGAGCAGAGAATTTAACCTGTTAATAAAATTCATACCTTTTTAAAAAGTGTATTCAAATTCACATGCAAATATACTTTAATTATATGATGTATAAACTTTAATTACTCACCTTGAAACTAAAAAATACATAATTTCCATAAATCAAGACTTATGTTTTAGTGGGCAAATGCCAATATGCAAGTTTTACCATAAGTTTATTTATCAAAACTACTTTGCTAAAGCTTAGCACTTTTTAACTGTATTTTATAAACCCAGAGTAGGGTGTTTGGCCTATAAATTAAAATTATTCAGATCCCTTAAGATACATTTTTTGTTGCTGCAGAGCAATAATACAGGCCTCTTGGTTTTTTTTTCCTAGTCCTTAAATTAAAATAGCATTTCAGGATTGTTCCTGCAATCATAGTTGATTGTTGCCATCACTCTTGCCATTCAATTAATTCCAAGAATTTCATTTCAGTATTATAGTAGCTTGCAACTTGCTGTAATCTAAATAAGTGGGTCAATCCACTTTGACCTACAAAACATAAACCATTAGTCTGTTCACACCGCTCTTAATTAAACTCTTGCCTCCTTGCCATCACCAAATGGGCGGCTAGAGGTAGTGGCCAGCTCCGGTCAGATTCTTCTCTTTTTTTCATACCCTGTGTTCATATAGTCAAAGTGAGGGTCTGCATGCCACGCAGCTATACTCCAACTAATAATAGCTGCCAGGGCGATGGGCAATCTGAATGGTGTTTAAATTTAGACCTTTCCCCACGGATGTTCCGTTGAAGTCATAAGCTCGACCTCTGACCCAGGAGAATGGCTGCCACAGGACCTTTGTTGAACTTGGGGTTTAGAAGTACAAATGCAACACGAGCGGTCACAGACTTACAAAGATTTAGTCACATGTAGGTACTTTGCATGTGCAAGATTTGATCTGCTGAAATCCAACAGGCTGTTTGAGGCAAAAAGCAGCTTAAATAAGACACAAAGGTAACTGAACACTAACTACATTCATTTTCTGACTATGATGCTTTTCTGTCTCTGTTCTCTGTCTCTCATGATGAAAGAACTTAGTGAAAATAAAATCACCTCTGTTTCTTGTTAAAAGCAAAAAATCTTTCTTTTTTAATTTCGCGACATTATCAACGCATGACACAAATTTGAAGACGTTTTTACTATTTCTTTTTAAAAAATCAACAACAGCCTGAGGATTGTTTTTAGATAGATAGTGAAGAAGTGCTTGCATGGATTCCCACAGCCTTATCCAGTGTCTCTGTTGCTGCCAGAGTTATGTGATGGATCGGGGGGTTGAAATGTATAAACAGGGACGGGGCAACTGATCTGCAAGGTATGTCAGGCGACACTCTTAAGATATCTGGTGGACAGTACCACTGAAGACTTCAATCTGAAATTATAGCAACATTGTTAATGTTATGGCTTCTCCTGTCTTTTTCTTCACACCAGATGACATCCTAGTAGTCATTAAAATAATACAACCTTGAAAGAAACATAACATGACACTGTCATGGAATGAAATTATATTAATAGTTAAGATTTTATCAAGTTAAGTATATGGATATGAATAATAGTTGTGCATTATTACATGAACTTTGACTCATCATGATGAAATAGTTTTGTTTCCTTCAGTTTATAATTTCAGAAACAATAAAAACGGACTCTAAATGCCACTTTTGAAGAATCAAATCTCTCGCTACCTTTGAGAACTCTTAAACATCATTCTTCAGTTTCCATTTCAGTTCAGTCTATTTATATAGTGCCAATTCACAGGGGCGACTGCAAGGAACTTTACATAACAAAACATTTATATGCAGAAATATAAAATCAATTCAATCCAGTCACTTCTGATAGACAGATTAAGATGCAAATAATACATTTCATTCAAGTATGTGCATTCCAGTTTGCTACTTTTTATACTCCAATGCTGTTAAGTTCAGTTTCTTCTGACAGATGGTAAAAATGCTTTAGTTTAAAGAAACCAAAACACTTGCATCACATCACTCAATTTACAGTAACTCTTCTCTGAAAGGAGTATGTGACGATGATTGACAGTTGTTTGTAATGTGTCATAAATTTTACAGCAAACAGTCATATTGGGCATGCATGTTGTGACAATGGAAAGGGAAGTCACCAGCTGTGAGTAACTGGGCGTTTGAGAACACAGTGGAGGCACAAAAAAATGCAGAGCTGGTTTTAGGAGATATCTTGTCTTCAGATATCTTCCAAATAACATGAACCTAAAAGGACAATAAACTTCTTATGTACTAATGAACACGCCAACATCAGTTCTCATGAAATGTTCAAATTGATTTTGTCACTGTAGTGTAACATAATTTTCTTCTTCTTTCTTCTGTGTCAGTAAGATGTATTTTGAAATATGACAATACAAAACAACCCTGATTACTCATGTTAAGCAACATTTGTTGCTTAGATTTGAAAATATATCACATTTTGCATGGAAGACAAAAATATCACATTTAGAATATCAATCAATCAATCAATCTTTTTCTCATTGTTATGATAACAACAAGGGCTGCACAGTGGCGCAGTTGGTAGAGCTGAAGGTTCTGGGTTCGATTCCCAGCCTAGGGTCTTTCTGCGAGGAGTTTGCATGTTCTCCCTGTGCATGCGTGGGTTCTCTCTGGGTACTCCGGCTTCCTCCCACAGTAAAAAAGCATGACTGTTAGGTTAAATGGTTTCTCTAAATTGTCCCTAGGTGTGAGTGTGTGTGTGCATGGTTGTTCGTCCTCTGTCTCTGTGTTGCCCTGCGACAGACTGGTGACCTGTCCAGGGTGACCCCGCCTCTCACCCAGAACATGGCTGGAGATGGGCACCAGCACCTCCCGACCCCACTAAGGGACAAGGGTGTAATGAAAATAGATGGGTGGATGGATGGTAACAACAAAATTATGCAAATGCATCAAAATAAATCAGAATATCACTGAAAATGCATTTCTATCAGTAATTTAGTTAAAAACCAAATCTCATATTATTATTCTTGTTATAATACAAGAAGAGCATTTTATGGCTTTGGGCTGTCTAATAAAACCCCAAAATTTAGCTTTGGATAAAAATAAAATATATTATATAAGAAAAATCATGGGACAGACTGCCAAATTAACATGTGTCCAACAAAGAGTCAGTGACACGATCCACACGGAAGGTAAGCCACTGCAAAAAAATCGGGTAGTTCACAGAGTGATGTATGCAAAAATACTAGACCGAAGGAAAGTTAAGTTGAAGAAAAAAATAATGCTGTAGAAAAGCAGACCCTGGAGAAGAAAAGCACAAGCAGCAGGGATAACACAACCTTGTGAAACAAACCCCAGTGAAGTGTTTGGGGTAGATTCATAAGGTGAAACTGGTGTCAGAGAATTTCATGAGACAACTCGTAAAAGATTGCGCATATGTCAAAGATGAGTTACACCTTTTATTGTTTTGTTCTGTGGATGTCTTATAATAAAAGAACTATTCTTCACTGAAGTACAAGGATCTGTTTCATCCTGGTGAACCAATGTGTCTGGTCCGGGAAGTCTTAATGATGCACTGATAGATTGTACATTAAACATGTTGCCCTCAGTGGTGATCTCTGTGTTTTCACCTTAAATCATCCAGCAAAGAGTCATTTAAGTCCTGACTTGAGGTTATGAATCTCCTCCACTCTTTTGAATGGGTTTTGCCTCGTATTTGTCTTCTGTACCCTGCTGCATGTGCACATTTTTCAAACATATGATTTCCTTCCACATATCATTGTAATAATATCCTGGCATACAGCAATGTCAATACATAACATCTATAGTGTCCATTGGCAGCTTGCCGCCCTTGTGGAGGGTCTCATGCAACAGACTTCCCCATGATTGTGTATACCATAATTTGGCCATAATTTGACATTTTCGTCATAAAAATAAAATTTATAATCATCAAAGCTGATATCAAAACTGTGTAATATTCCTCTATTACACAGGAATGGACCTGTGCAATATCTGTAATTGACTTTTTTCTTAAAATAAATGGACTTTCTGTTGATACTCTAAGTTATTGAGATGTACTCATGAGTGCTTACCATCACAAGATCCGATTTTTAACAAACTAATTTACATGTACCCTAGCGATGTCACGTAAAAATCAGACCCCTCACTCTCAATATGACAACTCTGAACTGTTTTTACGCACGGAGAGCGCAAGGAGAAGTTGCGCACGCACCTGAACTGGGAGGGGAGAGGGGTTCCTTCTCTCCGGGCTGCCCGCGCCTTCCTCACCCGCAGTGGGTAACTCCACGGCTCTGCCAACCCTTTTTTGATCCCCCATTTCCCCCTCCGCCGTTCCCCCGAAAAACCCGGTGTTACGTCAGAAAGTGCACGACAGGCAGACTCGGAGGAGCTAAACGTAGATGTTGCTGCCAAACCCGGCTCGGGGCTGCTCACGAGCTCACTGCAGCCAATGCAATATAAAATCACAAGCCTTTTAAAACAGCGACAGTATGCGGTAAGTCAATTGTTAATTCATGCTTGTTCGTCTCCTCGCTGGGATTTATTTTTCTCACAGCTTTCTTCACGTGACAGGTCACTGTTGCTGGCACAATTACGCGCAAAGCAGAGCAGGAGAGTAAACGGTGTACAGATCAGGAGTAGACTGGTTTACTGGTTTGAACAAAAAGAGCATGATATGATGATGCAACAGAGATTTTTGACACACGGATGTTTTTGCATTTTTTAAGTTTGGTACTTTGTTGATCTGAAAAACAAACATGCCCCACGCTCGAAATAGGAACCCCAGTCCCATCCCGGAGGTAACATGGGACACGGGACTGAAGGAGATGAACGAGACGTGGAAAGGGGCAATAGCCTGTCTGGGGGTGGCTGTCTTCTTTGTAATGACCATCGGGATTATTTACTGGCAAGTTGTGGACCAGCCCAACAAGAACTGGATCCTCAGGGGAACTTTCAGCGGACTGATCTGGGAGAGAAGAACCCATTCGCTGGTCATACAGACTCTGATGGAGGACAGGACCTACGTGGAGATAGACGTCGGGAACGTGGGGAATCCCGACATCGAGGTTCCCTTTGTGAGGAACCTGTGCTGGCTTAATAAAACAGAGTTCTGCTACACCTGGGACTCTGTGGCCGAGGTGAAGATCTCGCTGGAGGTGGGCGAGGATGCAGAGACGGAGTGCTACAGCATGGCCTGGACGCCGGTGAACTGTCATGTGGAGCTGAAGGTAGGACTTCGGTCATGATTCAGTCAGTCCACAGAGGAAAATCTCACTGCGCACAGCACAGGACTAATAAAAAGATTCCAGCTTCATTTTGCGCGCATTGAATTTGTTTTATCAGATACTGATTTCATGTACAAATGCAGTTAATTTTGCCCAAAAGTAACTGTGAGAAATGTGTCATTCAAACCTTTGCATTAAAATAACAATTACAGATCAAGCCATGTGGTTAAATAATTTGACTGTGTCTGATATTAAACATTACCGTAAAAAGCACATTCAGTTTTTTTGAGTAAGCACAGTGTGCAATGTTCAATATCAACAAACCTACCTGAAAACTGTTATTAGAATGTAGCTGAAGATGTAGTTGCTGGAAACAGGTATTTTTGATGTTTATTAGGATTTAATTTAATGAAGAAAAAAACCTACTAGAAGAGTTGACTTGCTGATGAGAAGCTAAAGAGAGAATTTAAAGATACATTTCAGTGGGGTATGTTTGTCACTAAAAAATATGTGAAAACAATGAAAAATGCCACAGGATAATGCAGTAAGGATTTTCACTAAATACAAAGCTTTACAAGGGAGAAATTAGGGAGAAATTATGATGATGATGATATCACAGAGACACAACAATTGAGCTAATTGGTTTGCATTTATAGATTTCGGCAAATTTTGACTCAGATTCTTAGGCATTTGAGCTTCATCTTAGTTATAAAGGCTTCAGCTATGCTTAAGTCAAAGTGTTGGAAGTCATAGCTGGGCTGCAGAAGACCTTCTTAGGACTTGGGAAACCATCTTAATGTAACACATTGACAACACTATATGGCATCTTTATGCAGTTTAGCTTAAAATAATTCCTCGCAATACTCTAAAATGTTTTTCTGTGGTTCTCTCAAAAGAAGACAGTGAAAGAGCATAACTAATGAAAACAAATCAAATATAAATAAAGACACTAGAAAATATGAATGGCTCTACTCAAAAGAAGCACGATCAATAGCCATATGCCTATTGTGATGTCATTACATGTGCATATGGAAGTTTGTTTTTATATGGTATAAAATTTGTTGTTGCTAAAAGAAAATGATTATAAACCTTTTAGCTTTAAGTTAGTTTTTAACTTGAACTTGTTTGCTCCAGACAAACTTTCTAGTAAGTTGGCATTCAGTAAATGCCAATGTGTGCTCTTGTGATCTGTTTTTCCATTTTAAAAATTAATTCAGTTATTGCATTATTTTAAAATGAAGCTAATCAAATCAGCATAATTGGCATTTGCAAAAATCACAATGCAGTTGGCGCAGTTTCTTATATATATATATATATATATATATATATAGCACAGTATACACAGTATAGCAGCAATCAGTTTAATTGCACCTTTTAAGAACTTTACATCCAATAGTCTACTCACTGTAATCCACCCATCCCTCTCTCCAGCTTAAATTTCAGAAGCACTTATGATGTTTAGGGAGGTTAATCTGTTCCCACTGGAACATTCCTCACCATAGAACTTGTGGCGTGACTGTTCCCAGCAAATCTTTTTGTGCCCAGGTCGCCTTTGTCGTCCTAATTTTTCAAACCCTGCCGTCTGCAGAGCCTCTCAGGTGACCGTTTGGCAACGGAGCCCAGATTTGCTGACATGTTTGTACATTTCACTTGAAGCCTTTCCTTTAGAAAACCCTTGGTCATTCAATTCCTGCTGCGTGTTGTACTTTCTTCATGTACCTGCATCACACAGCACTTTGGGTTCTTCAGTTCTGCAGTCAGGTTTCTTCATTTTAATATGTTAAGACATGACACATGCGTCTAAAAAGATTAAAGGCGATATAGCTTATTTTTAAGATGTATTTCTAACTATCTTTGAGGCCTCATTTAAATATACTACAGCCCTAATGTGACCCACATTTGTGTTTCAGCATAAATATTCTAATCATCTATTCTACCTTTAAGTGTGGTAGTAATAGTTGTATTGTATCTTATTTTATTGATTTTTGTTGTTTTTCCAAGTCTTGCTTTGTTACCCAAAGTGGTGGTTCTTGCATGAATTGTTTTTACAAATAGAATTAAGCATTTCTAATTATTAAACCAAGTTTTAAAGAACTATTTTTTGGGAAATGATCGCATTAAGGTCTAATTCAGTTAGTAGTTTAGATTAAGAAGTAGATATGATCAGTGGAAGCGCTTTTAATTTAGGGATGGAAAGGAGTCTACACTCTTTATTATTCTGTCAGAAAGGTTTTTTTAGTCACTAACAGACTGACATCCTTTGCAGAAAGTCAGAGCTTCCCAATCAAGAAAAGCACTGCTGATTCTTTCTACATTTGAACTTATTTTTATGCATCTTTACCTGTATTTGTATAACTTTTGTTTGTAAGTTGAGGTTCATTGTTTGACTGTATGTTTGTATCCTGTCAGGACTGCTTCTCCATGGCCAATGTCTCCTGGTACGGCGGTGCGAATGTCCAGGGTCAGACCTGGCCCATTAATGATCAGAACATCACAATGCAGCCCTACATCGTCAGCAATCTGAAGAACACTCCCTCTGGATATGGCTCTCCACTGGAACGCTACTTCCTGGGTTCATCGGGTAAAGTGCCGTTATTAGACACACACACATACAAAATAAACACACAAACAGAGATATGTTTTCTAATGTGTAACATGACACAGAGTCAGCTGTTTCTGCTTGTTAGATTTCCACAATCTAACAAGGATTGTGGAAATCTGACTCAGCACTAGCAGATTTGCAGTCGCAGAGTGTGAGGGAAGCCCAGCGGAGACTGTTGTGTTTTAGTGCATCTCAAGCTCCTCACGTGTTTGTTTGTGTTTAAATAATAATAATAATAATAATAATAATAATAATAATAATAAAGAAACAGCTCTCAAGGCAGCACTTAATAATCACAATGCTGATTTGGTATGTTGTCTGACCCACAAATAGAGCGTAACATATTCCTGTCTGTGGCATCTCGCTATATTAATTTTAGGATTAAACCACAAAGGGAAACAAACCACCTTTGGCATCTTAAATTGACTCTTTCGGATCCAGGCGTAATTGCCTTTTGTCTCTATTAAAAGGACAGTTTTGGATGAGAGCCCTCCTGACTTGATTAACTCCCTGGGTTATTTTTGGGAGGTGTTAGATTTTATCCAGGGGGCAAAGCGGGAACACAGTAACCGCCAGCGGATGTAAATGGTTAATGTGACTGATGGGGAATGTGTACATGTGCTTGTGTGGTAAGGTACAGGATTAACCTTGGCAACTTAATACTCTGAAGTTGTCTTAATCTGGTGTTTGGCCTCTGAGCAGCTTCTCCGACAAATTAAATCTTGTTCCTCAAAGATTTATAACTGAATAACTATATTTTATTATGCAACACAGTGATAAATGGGGTGACATCATGCCACAGGTGTTTTACACAGCTTTCCAAATCTTTTTTGCAGATCAGCAGGTAACAAATTGACTATTAGCAGATAGGATCTTAAAATCTGTTGGTATATGTCTATTCATCCCATTTGTCTATTGTTAAACCTAACTATTATTAACTATTAACTATTTAGACTCCACGAACCTGACTTTTTTGAAAAAGTGCCAAGAGAAAGTGAGTTTTGAAAGATAACTCTTAGGCGTCCCTGTTGCAGTTTGCTGCAAGTCATGGAGGGGACACAGCAAACATCCAGAAGCAGGTACTCTGGCCAAATGGACCTAAAATGAATTTGTTTACATGTAAAACATAACATTTGGTGCTGACAGCAGCATCACGCCACCTTCAGAAGGTAGGAAAGAGTTGGATAGAAGTGATGGATAGAGCTGCTGCATAGTCTGATCAATCCTAGTAGAAATTTTATTTTGCGAAAATAGAATCTGCACAATTTTCCTTCTATACCACAATCACTACTGTTCATATAGCATAAATCCACACACACTCCAGCAGCTAAGTCCACACATTTCAGTGTGTTACATAACCAATGCAACCTTAACAAGAAAGTCACATGACCTAAATCCCTTTTTCTAACCATGTAAAACATTAGCACACTTATCAGAACCTTGTCATGTTTTGGTTCTCTGCTGATCTTTGCACATGGAATTTAAAATATCTCAAATATGGCTAATTAGTCTGTGACAGATATATTGTGTACTGTACATAGACTTAAAACAGGGCAAGCTGTTATTCACATAAAGACACACATGCTTGTTTGGGCATTATATATGAGCTAACTCTGATATTTTAAAAGTACAAGGATGTTTTTATTCGTGAATAAGGTTTGCCTACAAAATGAAAATTTCTCAATTAGTTCTGGATTTAATCTAAGATTATTTTTTTATCTAACTTTTGAAATATTGTTATGCTTTATTGCACAAGTAACAAGAACATGTATTTGAAAACAAACAAGAGTTGTCACCTCAAAATTAAAGTTCAAAGATGGCAAACTTTTCACAAGAATTTAAGGATGTTAATGGAAAGTTTATTGGATGGAAAAATTGTGGTACAAAGTGTTGCATGTGCAAGAGGAATAACTCCAGCCTTAAAAGATTTGTGATGCAAAACCCTGTAAAGAGTCTGGAGGAGATTCACATCGCATGGATTGCAGCTACAAGTCACATCTTTTGAAATGAAATCTCTCTCCATAATTCTGCTGAATATTAGTTTTAATTTCAGAACCACAGCAATTTAATTCAAATAGAAAATATTTGTCGTATTCCAAATGGAAATTAAGTAACTGATAAAAAATAATAGGCTCCTTTCAATCATTGCATTTGATTTTAACTTTTATTATAAATAATATATTCCCATTCAAACTAGACCGAAACCCTGCACTGTAATTACACACCAACATCTTAACAGAAGTTTTTTTTGTTTTTTGTTTTTTTAGTCTCACAATCTTTCACTTTTTATGAAGCACTTTAGACTCTAAGAACTTGGAAAAGAACTGAATGCGAACTTCAATGAAAAGTCAAATAACAAACCAAGCAGCATCATATATTTGTATTGGTTTTCTCTGTTCCTATTCAGATTAGGCTTTCAGCATTCACAAGCTTGTTATCATAAAGCTATTTACGTAAACTATAATTTTCAAACGTCTGTAAACCTGCACACACTGGAACAGCTGATGAGGTGTATGTTGACACATCATGGTCCCCAATGCTCTGGTGCATAACGATGATAGACTTAGTTTTTTGTTGTAGCAGGTGATTAGCTCAACAAAAACAAAAAATAAATTGTGTGATAATTTAACAAAATGTAACAGTAGCCGTTCCCAGTGCTCCATGCACCCTGTGGAGTGGAAATGTTAAATTATGACGTTTGAACACCAGCCTGGACTCTGTGGAAGAATGTTAACACAAAACTGATTGATGTTGCTGTCTGTCCTGGTTCTTCTCTTTCTTTTTTCTTTCTCTCCATCCTCACAGATGAATGATATGAACTTTGTGTTTAGTAGGTTTAAATAATACAGCACTAATACCATAAAAACAAGAACTTTTAATTTTAAATTGTTGGATAACAGTTACTGTCTGGTTGCTGCATTTGGTCAAACTTATCAGACATATCACAATAGTGCTGTAGTTTTATACTGAGTGAAGACATTTAAACTCAAGTGTATCACTGCCAAGTTCTATAAATTTATCTCTTTTATGATTCAGCATTTAGTTAAACAAATTATTACTGCCTGAACAACAAAATAACTCAAAACAAGTTCCTTCTTTGTTCTTGTTATGATCTGCTGTAGTTGCAAGACAACAGTGACCAAATATTTAAAAGCCTCCTCTTCATACGCCTGCATAACTTATCTACTGTCTTTGAACCGCTTTGGAAACCCTTTTTATATCTCTATGACATCGTTATTCTTATATTGCTTCTGTTTTCTGCACCAAGAACTTTCTTTTCTGCCTCTCCATATTTAGCTCCATATCATCAGATGACAACAAGATTCAAATGAGAACAGGCGCACCACAGCGTGATCTCGAAAGGGCATGCACTGGATTACCTTTAGTGTGTGTGTGGAACAAAGGGACAGGAGGGAAGATCAAGGAACGGAGTGGTGCATAATCAGTGCTGTGACTCTGTTACTGGTCAACAGGAGTTGCATATAGTGCATAACCAATTTTTGCACTATTGCTTCCACGCCATACTGTGCCTGCTGTACGTTTTACCATCACCCTATCAACAAACAAGCTTCAAAAATGATTTGGTTTCTTCAGAGATTCCAGCAGCATGGTTTGACACTTGATACTGATAACGTACAGATTTAACATTTAAAAATAATTGCATTTTCTAACTTGATGGTATAATCAGTGGGCTCCACCAGAGTATTGAGAGTTACTAAGTTTTTAATTAATAAAATCAGAAGAATGCTGTTGCTTTTTTTTCCTTCTTTGTTTTGGTTTCATCTGAGACTCGCTGTCTGAACGTTTCCCTTTAACAGATTCAAGAAATACTCCAAAAATAACCAAATGTAAAACAGCGACCACAGCTCCACAACATTCTGCTGAGTGATATAACTATTAAAAGTCATTAAGAAATTCCATCTCGGCTTCAAGCCTTCAGTAGGCCTCCCGTTAACTCCTTCTTTCCTTTTCTGCTTTAGGGGAACAAATATACTGCAGCTTTAATATAATATTAGGACAGCTGCTTGAACTCCTTGACCATTACACATGAGGTCCGGGCATGTGATCTGTCTTCACTTACTTTAGTTAGTCAGTGGAGCACATTATAAATGTGGCAGGGTCTGAGTGACATGTGCAACCTAATAGGATCTCTGGGAGTCAAAGAAACTGAAGATTTCGTTGCTGACACACAAATATTGGACGGCTGTTGGCACAGATGTATTGAGCAGAACCAAGAGGGCAGAGGTGTTTGCAGAGAAGCAGAAAGATTAGATAGAGGGTATATGGAAGTATAGGAGTGGCTGACATTTGAGAATACTGGCAGCTAGAGGAACGTCTTGCAGCCCCACCTGTCTTTATCCATACAAACATAACTGAGCTGTGAGGAGCAGATCAGTCAATATTACAACATTTTGCTCAAGCTGAGGTAGGATTTCACTGTTTCAAATGCTAAAAGCTTACCAAACCGGCATGTAAACTAACAATAAAATTTCTGAGAAACACCTAAAAATGACATGCATCTATTTTGAAAAGTTGTATATCTAATTTAATACCACACATGTAAGCAAATAATTAACATACAGTTAAGGCCAAAATAATGCATGTAGTTTCAAAGTTACTTAGTTTTACCAACCATCGAGAATCAGTGAAGGGAGGGAAAGATTAGGGTCATGATAAAGAGGTCTTCTAACTTCAAAGATTTTCCAAGAATATACTTAGCTTTAAAGTGTTAAATTGTTTGGCAATTGTTTAATGGAACTGCTCCAGCCAAATATCCTCAGAAGGAAACTGAGATCTTCCGGACAGATAATCATTAGTAGGAGAACAGGAAGAAGGGCAGAAAGTGAAGGCCAGGAATTGAACCCAGAAACTTCTTGCTACAAACAACAGCGCTAACATCTGTGCCACTGAGTCACCTTTAATACAGTGCTTCCATAAAAAGATGGTGATGGCCACACATCTATTGTATACACTGAGGCTGTCCATGTTTATTGTGATCAAACAGCAGTTTATTTTTCCAAACAGAAATTTTTGTCTTTCATGTAATCATAGAAGTTGGAGTGGCCTTCTTTCAGGTAGCTGACAGGCAGTGTGCAGGGATATTGGGGGAGTGTTGTTACTCCATGGTAAATCAATAAATAAATAAATACTATGAATGTTATCCAACTCTAACTTTATAATAATTAATCTATTTTGTTCATTCCCATTATGGCCAGCCGCATATTAAAAAGGTATTGCTCGCTCTCCTTAGAAGCTCTAAGCTATCAGCCAATGCACATAAAATAATTGAAGTTATCCTGGGACATGTCATATTGTTTGGGCTGTGCATTGTGAGCTTGCTTTTCACACATGGTATCAGAATCAATCAGGTTTATACCCACAGTCGCTAATGTGTACTTGTAATAGGGTTTCACATGATTGGGAAAACACTTAATATCAAATAACATTAGTGAATGTTGCAATTTTGATATGACTTGCAAAAAACAAACAAATAATTAAGGTATGGTAATGCCTTTCTTATTTGGTCCAAAGCAAAAATAGACCCAGGTAAGAAAAAGTGAATCCAGCTGCCAGGAAAATATAATTACCTGCCTACATTTTTACATCTTTACCTTCCAAAATATTTTTGTTGCATTAACAAGTGTCATAGAATATAGTACTGAAGTCATGGTACTTGAATAATATTATTATTAGTAGTAGTAATAATAATAATAATAATATATAAACAGTAATTTTAAGATTTAATTTATTCCTGTGGTGGTCAGAGGACTGGTCAATCTGCTCCAGGGCAGCTGTTGCTACAGTCCAGTTGTTTGCCACCATCAGCATGTGAATGGTGGAATGAATGTAGAGTAAAGCACTTCGGGATCCTCTGGACTTGATAAAGAGTCATGCAATTACAAGCAATTTACCCTTTGTGATTCAGTTTTGTGCAGTTTGTGGCACAACACAGAAATCTGCTTGTAAAATCTAACAGCGCTATATGTGGAGGCAAACTAACACCTCAGCACAACACCTTGAGACAACATCTTACACCACCATAAATCATGGTGGTGGAGGCAATATGCTGTTTGTCAGTGACAGGGAAAGTTGGTCAGGACTCATAGGAGAAATGGTGGAGATAAATACAAGGTCGTCCAGAAAGAAATGCTACAAAGGACCTGAGGCTTGGGCGGTGGTTCACCATATAGCAGGACAACAACTCTAAACAGAGGCACAACAGAAATGTTTAGATCAAAGCATGTTTTAATGGCTCAGTCCAAGTCCAGATCTAAATCCAACTGCAAAATCTGTATCCTATGTCTTCCACCTTACAGTTTTATGAATTAATCTATCCCATAAAATCACAGTAAAAATACATCAAAGTTTGTGGTTGTAACATAAAAAAAAGTGGAAAAGCTGAGTCAGTACTTTTTTTCTGTCGTCTGCATTTCTCTAGACACAGAGGAGAAATTAGATTGAAATTCAACTTGTCTCGTTTTTTAAACTACAACTCTTAGAAATATTTCTTTTCCATGTTTCTTTGTTTCCTTCTATGTCTCAGTCTTTCCATGTGGGATGATAGTTGATTGCTGCTCCTTTACGGTTTGTGTGTTCAAGTAGGCACGAGCCAAGTATGACTGAGTCAGAGATAAGAGCTGTAAAACCGTCATGCATTTGATTTGGACTCTTTTGCATTGACTCCATTGCAATCACACTGAGCTTTTTGATGATATGCGAAGCTGATACAAACTTGAAAGTATTTTATTAAGGTTTTCTTGAAAGCACAAACACAAGATGTAATAAAACCACTAAAGCAGAAGGCAGAAGATTATCTGTTGACAATTCATCAGATAAGCTACTTTCATTATTTAGGTAAAGTTTGTTTAATTGCAACCACAGACTTTAATGGACTTTAGTGTAATTTCATGCGTTTGAACCAGCATAAGTTAAGGTATGGTTGGTGTTCCTTTACCACATAAAATCACAGTAAAATATCTGTCCTTTTTGTTTCCAGTTCAATTGATTCAGTTTATTTAGCACAAATTCACAACACATTTAATCTCAAGGCACTTCATAAAAAAGATTTCATTATGTCACTGACTTGCAGCAGTCACTCTTCCTGGACAAGCATAAAGCAACAGTAGTCAGCTGCTTGTTTTGTGTCGCTGACGGTTCCTTCCCTTCATACTGCATGCATGTAATGACAGAGGAAATGAAAACAGAACCTGGCTCAGTGTGAACGGCCATCTGCCACAATGACCGACTGGGGATTTGAGTAGACAGAGCATTACACACACAAAAAAAGAAACAGATGCACTGATACAGGAGTACAAAGAAAAGTTAATGGCAGTAATAGCACCTTTAATGGCTTCATCGCAGAGAAAAACATAATGAACCTGATGAGCTTTGAGCTGGTTTCAGATTGTAAGAGCACAGACAGTTAGTTGCAGTAAAGGCTCAACCAATGTCAGTGTCTAGGAGAGAGAGACCAAAAGACTGGGTCAAGACTCTCATCTATAGAATGACAATATTAAGTTGTTGGCAGCAGTAGCTCAGCTAATTCCCCCTGTTATGAAAGGAGCCACAGATAAACAAAGTGCCAGAAATGTAGCATCTCAAAAACTAAAAGAAAACATACAGCAAACAACTGAAATAGCAGTAATGAATGAAAAACTGCTTCTGGAAAGCAGAAGCAGAATGTATAAAAGTCAGGACAAGTGACAGAATTTATAAGTTTGAAAAATAGAAAAAGCATGAAAACTGTTAATATATAATAGAGGTACCAAAGCTGAAAACTGAAATACCTTCATTTTATTGTTTGACATATCTTGTATGTTTTAGGTTTTCGGTTGGAAGAAAAAATTACATTAAGATGATCTACAGTGGGGGAAAAAATATTTAGTCAGTCACCAGTTGTGCAAGTTCTCTTTCTGACTGTCACAGACCTGTAACTTCTTCCTTAAGAGGCTCCTCTGTCCTCCACTCATTACCTGTATCAATGGCACCTGTTT
>CAEGAE010028102.1:0-35066 GCA_903067095.1 Girardinus metallicus | reverse complement strand
TTGGTGCTGATAAATAAACTGGCCGATAAATTGGTGCACTTCTAGGATTCTTAGGATTCACCGCTCCCCCAAAAGAGACTGATGCTCGATTTTGTGCTAGTAGTAAAAATATTGTAGAGGTAGTAAAAATAGGTAGTAAAAGGTAGTAAACTCAAGTCTAGAATTTCTGTATAAGCCCTGGGTTAAAAAAACAGGACAGGGTCACATGCTAGTTAAATTGTTAGTTACATGAAGTAACATAATGGCTGAAAATGGTAGAAAATTCTTACAGCTAAATAACTCAAATGTTATTTTGGCAGAGGTTGGTTTTAAGCAGTTATGCAAAACTTTTTGGTGAAGATTTAAAGTTATTTTGAGCTGAAAAGGAATGGCAGTCAACGGGTTGAGTTTCCCTACTGACAGAGCAAGACGGGATTTGAAGCACAGGGGAAAATACAAAATGAATAAAAAATACAATCACTGAAAAATTAAAGGGAAATTTTCACTCCTGATTGTCAAGTAGAGACTCGGTTCGATTGGAGACCTAAGTTGCAACATTTGTTACATTTTCAGTTCCTGCGGTTTGCTTTCAAACTGCACTGAGTCAAATTAAGCAAACTATTTGAAAAACCTGTAACCCCCTCGCGTTTGGGGGCGCTGCACCAAGAACTACAGAAAGAAACAACATAAATACCTCTGAACAAGACAATGAGCGCAACTTTCTTCTTCACAAAATGTAAACAAAGATGGAGTAGCATTATATTTGATAATTTGTGGGATTTTTCTTTTGTCGTTGGTAAAACTCCACGAGTCATTTCTCATGCTAGCAAGAGACTCCCACGTTTCTCACATAGACATTCGAGTTAACTTCAGCCGAACGGAGACCGAGGTTTTCAGGTGAACCAGAGTTTGATTGCCCATTCATACCACCCAAAATGAACCGGACTTTCTTGGCAACCGAACTACATTTCATTTAAATAGGGCAGGTATAAATGCATCCTAAGTAACAATAATTATGCAGCAGTAGGAATAATTGTTGCTTCCTATTCTAAGTTAGTTTTTTTTGTCACACTGTTCTATTTTTATTCAAAGCTATCAGAACGTTTCAATCTCTACTTCTCTCCTCATCGTTTTCCATCCTTACCTCCTCAACCCCTTCGCCCCAGCTCTCTTTCCTTCTTTTCCCTGAGCCGTCCGTCTTCCACATTTCTCCTCCTCTTGATAGAGAGGTCTGCGTTCAGACGTTGTGGAATCTTTATCCCCCCGCTGCGCTTCCCCTACCTCCCAATCTAAACAGCTCTTGAACCTTGACTCGTTCACGGCGACAGATAAGAGAGCCATCTAGGGTAAAACATCTCCTTTTCATTTATCTCTTCCTCTTCTTCCTCCGTCCCCTGATGCGGGGCTGTTTATTGGTGCGACGGGTGTAAATTGTGTGTCAGAGTACACACAGCTGACTTATGCAGATGCGTCTCTGAGTTACAGGTTGCAGTTTCCCATTTAAAAGCTCTCATAAATTGCGCTGAGATTTTTTTGTGATGAGGAGGCCTGTTACAAAAATGCACACTGGCGTCTTTTGGTCGCCTGATGAGAAAACACATCTGTCCCACTGCAGCACTTGACAGTGACTCCAAGAATCAGCATTTGAAGCAAATAAATGCAGTTGAGCAGACTAACCTGTCTGGTAGATATGAGTGAGAATCATTCTTGTTATATTAATGGCTCCACTTAACAGCAAGGTGGCCTCTTTTTTCTGGAAATACCTCATATTTTTGTCCTGACAGTGGTGGACACACTTCCACTAATCCACTAACAGTGGGGCTAATTTTCCGCTCTGTTGCCAACTCTTCAGCAAGAAAAGTAATTACTGGCTGTGTTAGAAGTTGCTGGATGACGTCATTGCCTAGTTTTTATATTTTCACTGTCAAAAGTTGCTGGAGGCATCCGAAAAGTATCTAAATATGTCAGCAAAGTTGCTAAGTTGGCTACAGTGACTTTTGTTTAGCGCTTTAGCTCTTTTGCTGTCTTTGAAAACATTTAGCGCACTTAGCTTCTTGCTATATTCATTTTATGAATTCCAAAGCGTTACTTTACTTGTTTTTTTGTAAAGTTTCAGTTATAATAAAGTTGGACATCTGTGCCGAAGTTTTGAATTCTTCAAGTGGTTAGGCTTTTATGTTCATGCTCTTATTTTGAATTGGACAGAGACTGCTTACGCAACTATTCCAGTCTTTTTTTTTCTAGTAACTTCACCTCAAACTAGAAACATTCAGGAACAAAATAAAACATGGACAGAAGAGAAAAAGATATGCTAACAAATACAGTATCTAAGGGCATTATAGGTCATGCAAATTATTATACCTAAATCAACTTATTGCCAGAGGGTTGTAGTCCTTCAAGGGCAGATATAATTTAAATCAAAAGTCAGGCTAACTTCTGCTAAGTACCTTGTTGGTGTAAGCTTCAGCATTAGCTTTTGCTAAATACCGTGTTGGTTTTGCAATTTAGTGCTAGCTTCTGCTAAATTCTGTGTTGGTGTAGTGCTTTAGTGCTAGCTTATGCTAAATACTGTGTTAGCATTACCTTTTGTCACTGTAGTGCTCTAGCAATAGTGGAACTAATGTTTATTATTAGGTCTTTTCGGTTAGCGCAATTAGCTTCCTAGTTAGTGGTGTCCACCACTGTATATTGATATGCTGAATCACCAGCAGTAATACCTGCAGGTCACACATGGATTCTCTGCTGCATTGTGCAGCTGTCTCCCCTCTTTGTTTACGTTTTGCCCCCTTATGATCCAGACCCCTGCATCAGCTTATTTATATTGATCATAATCCCTCTGTAAACATGTTAGGATTTAATGAGCTCAGTGAGGAAGTTGTGCTCTGCTGGAGGACGGCATCCCATGACCGCGCTGTGGTCCCGTACGTACAAACTCAATATTAAACCATTCACAACGGAGCATGTGCAGTAATGAGTGCCTATAGCGCCTTTTGTCAGGATAAGGGCACCACAAATGAGCTATTGTCTGAGTTAACCATTCTAAATCAGGCAAGCCCTCAGGGGCATGTTTTCCGCACAGAGCCCAAGAATGTCTCTTTTCTTTTTTTTTGTCTTTATGTGTGTGCGTGTGTGTGTGTCTTTGACATCCACAGGCTGCTGAGGCTTTGGCACGGAGCCCTGCGTGGCTCTGACACCATCTGTAGCGCGTACGCTGGCATGAAAACCACTGTTTGCACACAAACTCGCAAGCTGAAAAGTGCGTCAAGCAGCTCTACATGCAGGAGGCTCTTATCATACAGAGCCTTGCAATAGTATTCACACCCGGTGAATCCTGCCCTCATTTTTGTTTTTAACCAACTGGCATCTGAGTACTTTATTTAGATTGTGTGTGACAGACCAACACAAACTAGTACATAATGGTAAAATAGTAGGAAAATAATTGTTTTCTTCATATTTTACCCTGTATTTGTGCACTGACCATCTTTCCTATCATTACTAATGAAGTGCAACCCTGCAGCATAGTGCTGCCACTGCCATGTTTCACGGTGGTCATGGTGTCTTCATGCTAGTTCTCCATGTCACGGTTTGACACATATAAGTGGACCCCTGCCTGCACGCGGTTTGGTATTTGCCAGTTTATCTATTTGCAGATTTTTCTGTGGAACGTGAAATTATTCGTGGAAATCCACCTTTTCACAGGTTTTTTTAAAAGAGAATATCCAAAATATATTTTAAAAAATTACTGAGGAAGCTGAAACACCTAAGTAAAATGATGCCTGAAACGTGATTGGCTAGAGTTTGCAAAGCAGCTAACAGAGGAGCGTCGTTCATTTTCCTTGGCAGATGTTAATTTGTTCAGTGGTAGTGCTAAGATGGTTTCCACTTCGCATATTAATCATTTTTTGGGTATATTTGGTATTTGACGTGTAAAAAAAAAAAAAAAAGCAGTTTTTAGAGGGTTCTCAAGTATATACAGATTTTGTCTTGTCCTGAATGGTTGTGCTACTTAACTCCACATGAAAACCAGGAGTTCACTGCAGGCCAAAAGAAAAAAAGACTCAGAGATGAACTCTACCATAAGGTGACTTCTGAAGGCTGGAACCTTTGGGGTATCAAAATAACTTTCACTGAACACAAATGCTTACTTTACTGGATTTTTGGTGTTTTTATTTTTCTTTACAAAACTAAGAATTCAAAATGAGTGGTGTATTTGAATTCCTTCATCTTCAGTCTAATAATTTTAAAGAATATCAAATGCAATCAACTCCATTCAAGTTTATATCTCAGCGTAAATCTGGCTGTTTAACGAAGGCCTCAGTCAACAAACGGCATCACGAAGACCAAGAAACACAGCAGAGTTAAGATTGCAAAACAATGTTCATGACGTTCAGTCCCACTGAGTCTGTTAACAGTCCGACGGGAGAGTTGCGACAGGAAAGCCATTGTTGAAAGAGAGCAATGAGAGAGCTGATCTGCAGTTTGCCTCAAGCCATGCAGGACACACAGCAAACATGTGGAACAAGGTTCTCTGATCAGACGAAACCAAAACATTTTGGCCTGCGTGTTTCATGCCATATGGAGCTGTGAGCTAACTCTGAAGCAATCACACACTGGTTTAAACACGGTGGTCGCCGCGTCATGCCGTGGGCGTAGCTATGCAAAGCTGGTAGATAGATTTGGAAGGTGGTTGTGCAAAGTGTTGAGACTGAATAGAAATGCTATTTCTATGATCCATATGGATGACTTGGTATCAACTCAATACCAAGTCAATACAAGGCTAGCATCGCCAATACCGACACATTTATTTAAAAATTATTTTATTTCATTGGATAATTTGGTGATTCAACGTATAATTATGATAAAATGCAGAACAAAACAGGCAAACACAAGTGTGTTTTTTAAATTAACTGCAATAGAAAACAGTATGGCAGCATAGAAATAACATAATTTCCGTTTGTTTGCGTTGTGCTCATTTGCAAAGTTTCCAGACGTAAACAGTAACGTGCAGCGTGTCTCTATGGATATGATGTCATCAGTCAAACTGGTTTATGTGGCCCTAACTTTGACACTGATTTTTAGAAAGCCACATCCTTCAATCAATGTGCGTTTCCTTCTTCATGACTTTATCCACACCGTGACGCTCCTGCTCTCTCCAGTCCCGACCAGCGCCTCCCTCTGCCTCCGCCGGCCTCTCTGGGGATAAATCAAAAAAAGTTCCCATTGTTGGAGGGAAGTTCACAGCAGGACTCCCGTCGAACAAATAGGACCTTATGAATCCCATGACCACGTACGACCACGTGTGCCGCGCCGTCTGTTATCCCCAGGCTACGAGACACAATGTGAGAGAAGAAGACAGCAGCAAATAAGAGCCGGTCTCTGTATAATGCGCACATTGTCATATCGGTCAGCTGGATGGCTGCTGCTTTTTTTCAAATTTTTTTTTATATGTTTTTGGAGAAGAAGCTGGAGGACATTCTGGAATCTAACAAGTCCTCACAGATACGAAAAACAATATCTTCTCTTCTCCTCTTGTCCGGCTTTCTTTTCTTTCTCACGGGCTGTTGTGTTCTTAGTTGTTTTTTTTGTTGTTTATTTTTTGAATCTACAAACCAGGTGCATGAATGACACATGATTTTACTATGAAATAGTAACGCCGAAATGCAAACTTCTGTTGTAAATAACATTTAAAATTGCTCAGCTAAGCTAAAGACGCATTGATTTAGAATTGCTTTTAGTACGTTGTAGTATTTTGTCATTTTTATGTTTCCACTAATGTTGTTACTTCATTTTGTTTTAGTTTCTTTCTTCATTTTTATCCCTGAGCTAAAATGGAGAGCACTTCGGTTCACTGTCGTAAAGTGCTATATAAATAAAATGTGATTGATTTTTCTTCTAAATATTTGACTTTCAGAGCCATTTAAGACTCATTAATGTAACGTTTCATTTATATATTTTTTTCAGAACCGTCCTGCATGGTGAGGCTACTTTCCAAGGACTGGAAGGATCACGTCGAAGGCCTCAACGCCAGCGAGCTGCTGGGGGAGGTCAAAGGTGAGAACACAAACATTCGAGATCCGAACTGTTCCTGAATGCAGCTGCTTCCGTTTGCACAAAACTCAGAGGGATGTTTTTTAAAAAAACTAAAAGGTCAGGACAAATATTAAAAACTTCAGTTAGAGGGATTCAGGTGTGGAATAATTGTTGTGTGGACTTAAAACTTAAAATTTTTCTGAAAGAATAAAATGATTTGCTAAAGTAATGCAGTAAGGTTTCATTATGGTTTCTTTTACGAGTTTGTCTAGAAACATAGCGGAACGTGGAATTTGTTGGAGATACGTTTTAGAAAATATACAGGAAAGATTCTGCTGCTTTGATTTTGATGTATAAAAAAAAAATTAGGCTCCGGTCTACACTTTGCATTTTTTATGTTCTTGCCATTTTAAATATTGTTTATTTTTGCACTACTTTTTGAATTGAGCGTAAAAATGATTGTTTATTTATAAAAGTCTGACAGGAAAACTACAGATCTTTTCAAAGCGGCCACATCTAAAACTCTACTTTTCTCCCTCGGCTCATCCGCACTGACGTAGTATCATAATACAATCAATCAGCATGACAAAAAAACAAAAACAAACAAAAAAAACAACCCTTAAATAATAATAATAATAAAAAAAAGAGCTATTTTCCATAGGAATTGACTGAAAATGCTATGCTTATCTACTGAATGCGTGCACTTTGAGCACATGAAAGCAGGAGCGTAAACGCCCGCCTGGCCTACCTATGGGTTATAATTGTACCTCTGATTAAGGGTTGGAGGGGAGAGGCGACACGAGCCCCCGGCTTTCTGTCCGCATCAGCAAATAGCCTTTATGAGGCTATAAATCGCAGCGACAAAAGTGTTCTCGAGCTGGCTCTGGTATTCAGATGTAAAAATAGCGATGCTACGGCAGGATTCCTCTGCTGCAGTTTGATTTGGCAGCTGCAGCTTGAGAAAATCAAATGCTTGTCAGCATTTCATCACACAACAACGTGCATCGCTGTGTCACTGTGTCGCTTTGCCTGGTAAATATAAACAGACAATCTCTCTCTCTGTTTCTCTCTTTCTCTTAAAAGTGGGGATTGAGGTTTTAAATTTCAGGTTTTGTAATTAATCAGTGGAAATGAATCACTTTTTAATCGGAAACTGTACATCAACGAAATAAGCGTTTTCAATTCAAAACTTTTTTTGCTTTTAAATTATTGGATGAATAGACATAAATGGTCAATTAGAACAATATTTATAATTTTTTATATGTTATTTTTCTGTTTCAGGATTCCCTGAACACTCATCAAATCAAATTTTATTTGTAAAGCACATTTCAGCATCAGGGCATTTCAAAGTGCTTTACATCATAACAAACACAAAAACACAAAGTCATGCAACATAGAATCAACAGTCAAAAACATTACATTATGTCAAATTCCATCATTAAATTTGTAATTGATTACGTTTCAAATGTAACTAAACAGGTGGGTTTTTAGTCGAGATTTAAAGGCACTCAGTGTTTCAGCTGTTTTACAGTTTTCTGGAAGTTTGTTCCAGATTTGTGGTGCATAGAAGCTGAATGCTGCTTCTCCTCGTTCAGTTCTGGTTCTGGGGATGCAGAGCAGAACCAGAACCAGAACCAGAAGACCTGAGGGGTCTGGAAGGTTGGTAAAACAACAGCAGATCTTTAATGTATTGTGGTGCTCAGTGATTTATAAACTAACAACAGTATTTTAAAGTCTATTCTCTGAGCTACAAGGAGCCAGTGTGACATCTTTGAAAAATAACTTTTTTAGAAATGTCCCATCAGATTGAGTTTTGAACCAAAAGTTAACCCTCAGCGCACCAAGAGAACTGACTTTGTCGTCCATTGCTGTTGATCGTGCGTCAGAATTACAGCAGTACCAGAAACATGCAAATACAAAGGTTCCGGCTTGGGAGACTTATTGTTAAAAATTAAATAAATAAAATCATTTTATTGCATTCCAATTTTTTTCTATGAAGTATGGGAGCTTGCGAATTTTTTAAATTCGCAAGTCACAAAACAGCCTCTGCCCTCCTAACGTTGGAAAACCTGATGAGGAGTCAGACAGAGTGAGGTTTTCTGTCTCGGATGATTCGGCGGATCCTGCTCGCGCGCTCTAACGTTCATCATTAACGGCCGTGCTCTCAGTGAGAGAAAGAGAGAGAGAGACTGTTTGTGATCGTCTCCTGTGGAAATGGCAAGAATTTCCTCTGTGGAAAAATCAACTACAGAGTCTTCTGCAGCAGAACAGCCCAGACATTGAGTTTCATTTCAACCCAGAAATCTGCTCTCCCCCCTCAGCCCCTCCAAGCTTCCTCCCTCCTTCTCTTAATTGTGGCCAACTCCATCTCCAATTACCCTAGCAGAAAAAAAAGAGACTGCTTTTACATCCGTAAGCACCTTTTGCAAAGTAATAATTGGACATCTGTTACAAGCCTGCTAACTCGAAAAGAAGCCTTCCTGTCGAGTCGTGCTTCTGGAAATTACAGAAGCTAAAATAACAAGCGCCAACACACCCAGTCTGCTGTCTCGTCTCTAAACCTGCATTTAAGGATGCTTAATACAATTATGCAACAAACAGTATTAGTCAGTGGCCACTGCTGAGACCCTCGGTGTGGAAATACTGATCGACACTGGAAGGAAAAGTCAAACCTATTTGTCTCTTAACGTCATTCAAAGTACCTAACTTAAGTTTCGTAAAAGCTCACCTTCTGCTCCACACTGAGATGGACACTTGGGCACAGGAACGGTCTCCGTCACAGAGCACACAGATGTCTCCGTTCCCCCCCCGCCCGACTGAAAAGGAACGCCTCGATTAGAGCGGAACGGTTTATTTCTCCGGGTCGGTCTGGCTGACCTAAATACGCAAACACAACTGTTGCTTAGTGCCTCCTGACACAACAACCTGATCTCGCTTGTAAAGTCACAGTTATTTTGAGGGTGAGGAAAACCGATGACCCTGTTTAATTCATTAGTGCTCGCAGTGTGCGCGCGTCAGTAAATGTGTCTTTTATTCGAAGCCTCTGGTGGGAAATGTGTAGAAGACAGATATTCAGTGTTTTGGGGGGTTAGTTGTGCTGTTTATGAGGATGCTGTTTTGTGATGTTTCACCTCAAAGCTTTCAGGGTGTTTTCACGCCTGATAGTCCGATAGACTTGGCTGGATTGGGGACTAAATTTGGGACATTTGTTACGTTTTCAGCTGCTGCAGTTCGCTTTCACGATGCACTGTGCCAAACCAAACAAACTCTTTGAAAAGCCTGTTCCGCCCCCTCGCCTGTGGAGGCGCTGCACTTTAAGCTACTGAAGGAAACGACACAAAAACCTCTGAAAAAGACACTGAGCGCAACTTCTTTCTATACGAAAATGGAGTGGTATCAGATTTTAGAGGGTGTAGGATTTCTCTCTTGTCTTTGGCAAAAGACCATGAGCCATTTCTCTTGTGTTTATTTTAGACTCGTTTACCCAGAATGCCCTGTCCAAACGGACCTGAAACCCAAACGGTCTCAGGTCCGTTTGGTGTTCACAAGGCCTAGGATTTTAAGAGTTAGCTAAAAGCTTTGTTTTTTGGCTGGCATCAGAGCTCGATTGATCGTTCACACCTCCACAAACAAACCAGACTTTCTAGACAACCGAACCGGAGTTGGATTAAAGCGAACTAAACAGGGCCGGTGTGAATGAAGCCCAAGTGTTATTTGTTCTGGATTTATTCCTCCTGTCACCAAGAAATATCTTAGCTGACATGCCGCAGTCTTGAAACTCACCTGCAGAGTTTACCTGAAGTACTAATGAGTTCCTGTGTCCCTCATGAAGCTCCGGAATCTTGTCCAATCATGGTTTTTAGCTGCAATATTTTACAGATTTTATGTATTTTTCCTGGCTTGTCCCAATTTCTGTTTTTTTTAGGTCTGACCTGCAGAATATGAAGTTTTGATAGTTGTTTTCCCAGGATTATACCAGAAAAGGAAAGAAATTGAAGCTGTTAGAGGTCAAAGTTTTCAGAAATCATCAGATTCTGCTCTCCAGCAATCAGTGCACCTCGATGTTCAAATGTTCATTTGTCAGAAAAACACAAAAACACAAAGTAGGAGGTTTTATCTGTGCTAAATTTTTATTATTTTGATGCAAGAAAAAGGAATAAGGAACAAAATCGTGTAAAATCTTTCCTAATGATCCACACTGTTTTCTTTCCATCTTTTAAGCCTCTTGATATTTTTTCTTTTCTTAAATTATTTTCCGGCATTTACATTTAAATCTTTCACCAAAGCTCAGTTAGTAAAGCATAAGAACAGATGGATCGAAAGTGTCTCATTATAATGTTAGATGCATGAGCTGGCACATCTGGCTGCAATAATCATATTCACATTCAAGCGTCTAATCCACCATCTTACTTTTTTCGCCTGTATTTCTAATTTTTCCCATGAAAACATATGTCACTGTCTGTCTGTCTGTCCGTCCGCAGGGGCGAACTAACGTCGACGGCAACCAGAATATTTTCAGATTAGATGCTACATCCTTACAGATCGGGGTTAAACATATCGACTATTACAATTTTAACACACAAGTGAGATGAAAAAAAAAATTAATCTATTTGGTTGTTTCCTTGAAAATGTCTCAGCTTCTGCTAGAGGAGAAAAGAAGGGAGCGCCTTTCAGGATATCCTTTGGTATTATGTAAAGAATATGATCAGTTCTGATTGTTACACAATAGCATTACAGCATGATGTCTGACCAAGCTGACATTGTTAATACAGCTCGTCTTGGTTTAGTCTTAATACTTTTTTGTTTTTTTAACAGACTGTCTGTGCTGATCACTTTAAAAGGCACAACATTATATATTTATAATATGTTTACAAATACACTAATTGAATAAGAAGATTGGTTGCTGTTTAGTAATTGTAACTATGTTTCGCACTAATGGATACATATCTTAAGGACAGACAAAAATAATTTTCCTTTGTCAAACATCCAAGTTTAAGTTAAAAAAGTAAACATGAACAAGTCATTACATAATCCTTTTACCCTCCTCATATTATTGTATACATACCTTGTCATTTGAATGGCCTGGAGAGGCTGGTTGAGTATATAACATTCCCACCTCCTCTATCTACACCAATCAAACCAAAGTGTCTATAATTATCTCAAAATTGTTGAAAATTTGGTAGTATTAGCGTAGCTGCAAATTACTTCATCCATCCATCCATCCATCCATCCATCCATCCATCCATCCATCCATCCATCCATCCATCCATCTTCTTCCGCTTTTCTTCCGGGTCGCAGGGGAAGCAGCTTAAGAAGGGAGGCCCAGACTTCTCTCTCCCCACCCACTTCTTCCAGCTCCTCAGGAGGAACCCCAAGGCGTTCCCAGGCCAGCCGAGAAACACAGTCTCTCCAGCGTGTCCTGGGTCTTCCCCGGGGTCTCCTCCCGGTGGGACGTGCCCGGAACACCTCACCAGGGAGGCGTCCTGACCAGATGCCCGAGCCACCTCAACTGGCTCCTCTCGACGTGAAGGAGCAGCGGTTCTACTCCGAGTCCCTCCCGGATGACCGAGCTTCTCACCCTATCTCTAAGGGAGAGTCCAGCCACCCTACGGAGGAAACCCATTTCGGCCGCTTGTATCTGTGATCTCGTTCTTTCGGTCATGACCCAAAGCTCATGACCATAGGTAAGGGTAAATCGAAAGCTTCGCTTTTTGGCTCAGCTCTCTCTTCACCACGATGGACCGGTGCCGGGTTATGCCGCATCCAGCAGCTGATGACATTTTGAGGGGAATACACCCAGCTGGGAGCAAAAGGCAGCCAAGACATAATCCCCTCCAGTCCTACCGACTGGTACCAATCCAAACATAAACGCACGGCTGAAAAAAAAAAAAAAAAAAACAGGTAAAATTTAAGATTAACACAATTAATCGTGATCTTTAGGGAAAATGCATTTTGTTTGTTTGGACAGATTTTGTTAAAAGATATTTATTATTTTACCAGATCAACTGAGATGATAAAATAGTCATTAAGGAGTCAAACTGTATCATAGCTGCTTTGTATACCCTGCTAGGGTCTTTGTTGTAGCTTTACGCTAACAAACATGATCTTTACAGCTGCTCAGCATCCAAAACCAGATGAAATTATTACCTAAACATGCAAAAACTCATTATAACAATGATGACTAAAGGTCTACAGAAAGAACAAGTCAGAACATTCTGCCACCATGATAGCTAGATAGCTAGGTAGCTAGCTAGCTAATATAAATAGCTAAATAGAAAGCTAGATAGATAGATAGATAACTAATATAAGTAGCTAAATAGACAGCTAGACAAGTAGATAAACAGGAATGTAGACTAAACTTGAGACATGTTTCTGAAATTGGCTTAAACTGCTTTCAAAGGTCTCATCTCAAACAAAGTGTTGTTACTGGCCCGGTTCAAGGTTAGACCGTGGGAATCATCTGGTGAAAATTAGTGTTGCAACACTAAACGTCAGGAGCTGGTGGAAGAATTAACAGCACATTTCACAGAATTGGGACACTTGTATTTAGAATTTGATTATTTGATTGAGAAACCGTTTCTTGGTAGCAACTTGAAGTATATATTTTTGTTTAAAAGTGTTTCGAGATCCCACATGATTTACATATAGATGCAATAACAGACTCCAAAATTAACACCAATTGCATTTATCCACTTAACCAACCCTTTATTCAGCCACTACTCAGCATGAACCTTTCCACACTGGTGCTTGTGTCGGCCACAGTGATGACCTTTGGCTGTACAACAATTAGCCAACCTGTTTACAGACACCAAGAAGTAGGAAAGAAAAACATGCAAAAGGTCAAAGACGCAGCAAACATTTTATGTCGTTGTATAATTGTAAACAAAATAATAATAATAGTAATAGAAAGTAATAGAACGATGTATCAAAATGCAGATTTTGCATACAAAGCAGCTTTTTCATCAGGCACGTGCAGAGTGGGGGGGTAATGGGGGCTTGAGCCTCTGCCCCTTTTATCCTTGAGCCCCTAGTGCTCTTATTGAGTTTTTCTTTTTCCAAAAAATGTTTTTTTCAATTTTTTATTTCTTTTATCTGTATGTCAGGAGGCCTGCTTGCACCCCTCAGCAATAATATTTAGCTAAATATAATAATTTAGCAAAATAAACTAGTCTGGCTGCCCTCAGTCTAATAGACTCAGTTTCTCTGCTGCCATGTTGTTCACACTGGATCCATAGTGAGGAGGAGGGGGCGGATCTGAGCCCTCTAACTATCAAATTATGGGCAAGAATATTTTTTTATACACTGATTTGTGAATAAAAACGTTTGTCTGATGTTGACGTTAGAAAAACTGTTTCTATTTATATTTTCGTAATTGTCCTCACAATGTCTGTCTTTATATCAGATATCCTGATAGAAGACACGGTACTGCGACTGTCACCGCGCGACGCACCTCAAAGCCCCTGCTGACTGTTTGTCAGTCTGTACCACTTGCTGACTGCTCGCTCTGCTGCTCCTTAACGTTTCTACCAGGCAGGTTAAAGCCTCTGCTGACGGGATCTGGGCTGGAGCTGAGCGGCTATAAATAGAAGTTATTGCAGAACCTCAAGTGTTAAAGGAAGATTCGGCCCATTTGGAGTTCACAAAATAAACATCAGAGAAAATACTGTATCAATAATTAGAACTGCAGCATAAAGACAAACATGCCACAATTAAATGAATCAAAATGTCCCCAAAGCATCGGCGGACTGGCATAGGGGCTACCGGGGGATTCCAGGTGATTCCAGGTAGATTCCAGAGATGCACATCGCAGCGGCCGTTCATGCAGGGCCGGCCCAAGGTAATATGTGGCCTTAGACGACCCCCCCGCTCCCTACCCCTGAAATCCTTCCTACTAAGAACCTCAGCATCGCTAACATGTTTAAATATAGATAATGTGAAGTCTGTGAGAGGGAGACCAGGTTTATTGACCGAGTTTAAAATCAATCTCTGATTATTGGTTGTTTGCTGTGATGTATTTGTGAACAAACCCAAACTTGTACAAAGTAAACTTCCTAATTAAATCCTAAATGTAAATTTTTTTTCTCAGCTGAATCCATTAAAAAAAATTTAATAAGATTGTCATTCTCTATAAATGATGCTACATATTTAGATCTATGGTCTGTGTTACAATTCAACCATTTCTAGGGGCCCCTGAATGTCTGGAGGCCCCTACCAGCAGCTCCTGAGTTTTCTTTGCCTTGATATCTCAGTCTTACAATTCTAGATATCAGAGGTTTAACATAAAAAAATTATATAGAGTTAACCCCTTTGAGCTTTTTTGATCTATAAAGCAGTCTGCAGCCAAGTGGTTGTAGAGGTTAAATAGATATTATTAGGGCTTAATTAGTAAAATAGCAGCAAATTTGCTTATTTCACAGCTACAGTCTCAGATCGGCTCAGCCTCCAGGACTGTCAGCAGCAGAAACAGCAACGTTATACCGATCAAGGAAAATATACTACATTTGCTTTGCATTCTCCCCATATGATGGCAATGATATAATAGGATCCAATTAAATTTTTGATTTACATGGGTTGTTGATATGTTGTTGTACGGTGTTTTAAGATCTTGTTCAATGTGCCCCTTTTTAACTTTGAGCCCCCGCCCCTCCAAAATCTCTGCACGGCCCTGCTTTTCATAGTTTTACGTTTGGTTTGAACATGCAAAAAATATATATAAAAATGCAACAAAAGTTTCCAATTTAAAAGAAATGCACTGGTAACTTATTGTACAGTGCTGTAGAATGTATATTCTTCAGTTAATACTGTGTTCAAGAGGGGGGTGGTGAAAAAAGAAGAAATATAAGTGAGAAAATGATCCAGGGCCACAGGGTGAAAAGGTGAGGAACACATTCCCAGACCAGCAAATCTCCTTGCAGCCATTGTTACGGGACACTGTAAGCACAGCAACCTAAATGTCAGCAGGCTCCAGAAAGCAGGAAAATTAAATGTGCAAAACACAGTATATCCTCTTTCCTTATGAACAGTAAGCATCTACTGTACTCAAAGAAACCAAGCACAAATGTTGTGTACGCCATAAGACAAAAAAAAGGCCCTAAACCAGGGCTGAGCAATTTGTCCAAAACTGCCATGTGAGTAACTATGACTACCATTCAGGGTCATATCATTAGTATTTAAGCTAAGAAACTAAACATAAACGAGATATGAACTGATATGGCAACACCCTTCGTACAATCATGAATGCAGAGAAGTGAAAATGGCAAGAACTAACAAATATAAATAAAGATATAAATGTTCAAAACACAAACACAAATGAAGACCCAAACACCCTGGGATGATGACAGAAATGTGTCTTAACCTCTGATAAATTCCTTGAAAATTGATGAGTCTGAAAGGCCAACACAAACTTTATACAAAGACTTAATATTTAATGTAATTTAATATTTTATAACTTCTGCAATTCATTCTGTCATGGTAAAGCAAACGTTCTGAAGTAAATCCTGACCAATGTTTGTTTAACTATAGCTTGTTTAATTGTAAACTTCAACAAATGATTTCTGTCAGTTTTGTCAAAATAATGCATATAATGCAGTAAATAACAGAATGAGGCATCGTAAGACAAGTAGGGTTTTTTTTTCCTTATTGACTGACTTAAAGGCAACATGGAGAGAACACAGTTATTTATAGAGTGAGACTTGGACAGTGGGCAGCACTCCCATCAGGAACACAGTGTCTGTTTATGCTGCATTTTCACAAAAGCAACAACACTGAGGTCATGTCTTAAGTCTCAAAGCTAAATTTGAGAATTGATTTGGTTGTCATTTTACTCTGTTTGCAATTAGGGAGGAACAAGCAACATTTTGTTTCTGCGAGTACAAAGCAAACGGAAAGTCAGAAGCTAGAGAATCTGAAGCAAGTATCAGCTGAATGTGGAATGATTATTGTGCTACTTTGAAGTGTAGTTATTGGGATTTTTTGTTACCCACTATTGACCCTATGCAGCTTCGTCACCTCATCACGTTGAGACGACATGACGGACATCGGGACGTGACAGCTGGTATATTGAACGGTCTCGATTGTTTTCCCAAGTTGTTTTCACCAATACAGCCATGGCTTCTACTTGTTCAAGTCGAGCTAATTTGTCTGTACAGGTAGCAAAACTTGCTGGGGCTCAAAAGTTGGAATTAGCTAGCTTAGAAACGGACCCTTACCTTCTCCTTCATGTTAGTTGATTCAATCAAATCTCCAACTTTGCCTGATTTCACACATGATTCATAACACTATGTCATAAACTGTTTCCCCTTACGCCCGGGGGAGACTTTAAAGTGTGCAAAAGTCTAGATGCTAACCAGTTTTATAGTACATGCTAGGCTGCATGGTGGTGGGGCAAATAACATCCAACCAAAAAATAGCTGCTTTGTTCTCGATCTACTGAAAAGTGGCTGGAAAACAGATTTTTGTCTCCATTTTCTGGCATAAGAATATAGTTAGTCAGGCTATTGACAATCAAATCGCACACCATGTGCAGCCCTGAAAGGTTGATTAAAATGTCAAAAAATATTTAGACTAGCATCGAACGTGACCTCACAGATACTTAAGGAGCCACTGATGATGTTAACATGGGATTAGCGCCAGCTGCTAACGCTTACAGAGGAAAGACGAGTATTTAGAGAGCGGCGGACAGATAGTGGCAACAGAAGGAGAAATAAAGTGACTTCATGTTTTCCATGATTCCACGACGAGACAGAGCCACTAATATTTAAATATGAAGAAGAGTTCAAATTTCAGCTTCCCAAGTTGCTCTATGAATAATAGGGACATTTTTCAGAAATAATTAGCGTAATCCATCTAGGGCTGCAATTGTTAGCTATTGTCATTTAAACAACATTAGAAATACATTAAAAGATGGAAAGAAACTTTATTTTTGTTCCATCTTTGCCCGGTTCAAATTTTGCAGAATTTGAACCGGGCAAATACATGTAAAGAAACATTTTTTTCTCCCCAATCTTAAATGGAAAAAGTATTTATTTTCGTAAAATTTTGGCTTAATTACCGCTCTGATTGTGTTGTTTTTTCAGAAATTGGCCTAGTTTTTTTTTTTTTTGTCTGTGCACTCCAGTTAACGATTAACCGATTACTCAGTTAGTTGACGATTATTCCAATCATTGATTTGTCGCGATTAATCGTTTCAACCCTAAATCCATAATATCCAGTCAAAATACTTATTAAAATGTATTTTGGGAACTGCATGGGAGATATGTCAACCAATTGAACACCAAGGCTGTAATTTACATCCAATCCAGCAGAGAACTCCCGCTAAATAAAGAATAGGAGATACCAACCCTCTCAGAGGTAGATCCCTGAGTGGCAGCTGCAACATGATAGAACAGGATAAAGTAGACAAGGAGGGTGACAAGAAGTAAAGACACGTAGGAAACGACCGAGGCCAAGGGTGGACTATTCCTGTGATGACGGCTCGTGTTGTGAATGTTTAGGACATTTCCCTGCTTGAAGATGTCTTATTTAAATAAATGGGTCATTAGCAGGCTCATAAAGAGCTTCGTGGAAGGTTTCTAAGATTGTAAAACTATTTAAAGCAGCGTGACAGAGTGAGGAAACGCGTAGGCCATACGGGATTCTGTCCGTCAACAACCGTTTTTGGAAAGTGAAGCGAAGAGTAAAGGACAAGAGTGGCGGGAATAGAGCGAATCCAGAACAGCTTCCCAGCAAATCAGGACGTTTTCAGACTGTGCTTAACAGTAAGCATGAAAACACAGACAGATTCCCAGACTGATATAAAATAGGAAACCGCAGTTACCTCTGGTGTCCACAGGTTCAGTGTTAGTTATCTAAATACTAAGGTTCACAGACAGTCCACCTCTTTTTGTCGGTGTGTTTAGATTAGCCTACAATTTTAAAACAAAACAAAAAGTTGACATCATCGTTCACAACTTCTCCTTCTGTTCGCTGAATGGCCCGTTTAAAATTTTACTGGAGGAATCCAAGTCAATGGGAGAAATTCCAGATGGCGCACAGAAGGGAGATGAATATTGAGCAAAATTGCATAGGTAGGCTAACAACAGTCTAAATTTAAAGAGAATTCGTAGTAGGTTTAGCTGGAATATCAACCTTACGTTTATAAATAAAAGTCTGTCATGACGCTTCATTAAAACTGCCAGTAGAAATTTCAGAATTGCAATAATATATAAAAAAAGATAAATAAAACAACACAATATCACGCACCATTTTTATACTCTGATTATTGAAATCGAATGACAAAACAATGTTTTTCTCAGTGACTTGCTGTTATTGTCATCGCTGTGAATCTTAGCTGGAACAATCGCTGCTCAAGGTCGTCTCGTCTGGAACATCAAGGTGCTGCGCCGAAATTAAATCTAATGTTCGGCTCTAGTTAATTTAATGTGAGATGGTGTGGAGTGCCTTTTATTTTGTACAGAATGTTCCAGACCACACACCCGGACTCTTCAAATTCAGCAGGTTTTTTTTCTGTTTTTTCTTTTGACACTTTGTAAGCAGTCCTCTCACAACAGGGCAGGACCTGCTGCACATTTCGCCACAATCAATGACATCCCCTAATTGCCTAATTCTCAAATTTCCCCTTTTTGGATAAAGAAACGTGTTGTTCTGCGGTGAGTTGCAAAGGCAGTTTGTTCGGCTCAGCGCTAAGATGTACGAGACATGAAGAAAGCCGTAAAAGTGATCAGAGAAAAGAAAGAGCCAGGTCAAGGACGAGAGAAAGTTGTTGTGGCCATGGTTACACTGGTGGAAAACTGAGGTAAACACAAGCAGGTGGGAGTTTGCTGTGTCATGCTGAGCACCGGCCAGAACTACACTGACATTGACCCCATTATTTACATTTATTTACTATTTTATTCTACAAAAAATAAAAAATTATGAGCGGTATTTGGTGAAAATACTCATACTCACAAGGACTCTCCTCAGCCTTACAACTGACAGGCAACACAGTCCAATTTTGAGCATCAGTAAAAAGACTAAACTCACCATTTAGGTTTGTTGTGAGGACAGAAGCCAAACCTAAGCAATTGTTGTCCAAACTTTTTGCCACAGTGGCCAAAACTGTCGAGTTGAAAGTAATTACAGATTTGTTTTTTTTAAAGGGGCAGTATCACGTGAAATCAACTTTTTTTGTTTTAGCTTTAGATCATGTTTTAATGTTATTACCTAATCAAAACCATACCTGGCGTGTTGCTTTGATTCTTTCATGCATGTTTGAGAAACCTCAGCTGTTCCAAACACCTGGGTGGACCTAGCCCCGCCCACACAGCTCCTTCAGAGTGGCCTGAAGCAATTAGCAAACACCTGGTGGAACTGTTCATCTGCTGAACTCATTATAGGAGCTACGTCTCAGTGAAACTCTGGTAAAAATGTTATTAAGGAAGTCATCGTGTTGTGATGACTTCCTGAAGGCGGAGTTTCAGAAAGAGCAGGAGTTTCTTAAAGAGACAAAGGCCCAATTTCAAGGCATTAAATTACAAAGTCAAATTTTTTTGAAGTCATATTAGACAGCATTTATATGACAACTGAAGGTAACATAGTTAACTGATTGTGCTACGAAAAGGCACTATGTTCCTGGAAAATACATGAAGTTGCCCCTTTTAACAAAGAACACAGAAAAAGTAAAATATTTCTTTTTTATCAAACACAGTATTACAAAACAATATATATGGTTATTATAACCATATAATGGGGTTTATAAAATAAACCCCATTATATAGTTTTTATCAGTTGGTTCTGGTGAGTCTTAAACTCTGATGCACAGCTTTGTCTGTAAAAAGTAAATTACTTGAAAGCGTGATTTTCTTTTTCACCAGTCTTAGCCGTGACGCTGTCGGTAAACCATATTTAAGCTGCATAGTTTCCTCATAGCAGCCTTTTCTCTAATACACAGTGCCGAGAAGCTGTTTGATTCAGCTTCAGTTTCAAAACAACCTTCTCAACTTCCAGGAGCTGAGAGATGTTACATCACATCTCAATACAAATTCACCAGAGGATAGTTGGGCTGTGATCAAGTTGGAGTTCCCATGCTGAAAGGGGCTATTTATAAAGTACATGGAGAGCCCAGTGGAATGACTGGCTCCCCACCAGCAGGTTGAGGTTGTGTATCCAGTGACCCGTCGTCTAATTGTGTAAACATCGAGGAGCCGCAAGTCATACCGTTTAAAAGACGGTTATTCTGGTATTCTGGATGATGACCAAATGTATGTAAACGTTTGAATTCAAGCAGAAAAAAAAAATCCTAAAAATATTCTCGCAAAGTTTTCTGGCAGCTGGAAATAGAAATAATTTTGGTAATTCTAACTGACTTAAGTCAAGAAAGGTTTGGTCAGATTTAACTTCAGGCAGTGAGAAAAAAAAACCATATATGTTTCGTTTTAGTCAGTGTAGGTGAATATCTTGGTTTCAGCTGTAGATCTATTTCATTAAGTCACACTAAATCTAATTTTCTCATTGTTTGAGGAAAAAGTAAAACTAATAAAATCAGCTTGAGGTTTGTTCTCAGTTCCCTACTAGGTAGCAACATTTTCACTTTATAGAAAAGATTTAAAGAGAGTCAATCCTCCATTTACATAATAATGTCTATGACAAAAACTTTACAGCTCAGCAGACGGGTTGGGTTTAAGTTACCACAAGACGCAAACTTCAGAAAATGAAGTGGTTGAAATAGCTTTGCAGTTTCTGACATTAAACCATTTTTATTTCTCGAATACAGAAAACTACGGACTTCAATTTTCAAAATGCTTTTGTGTTTTTATTATTTTAGGATTTGAACATTTGTCAAGAAAATTAAACCAACAAACAAAAAAACAAAATAGCTTTGTTTGATCAACTTTTCCAAGAAAGTTTTTCCCAACCAAGAAATCCACTTCCTGTCGCTAACTGACCCGAGTGGCAACTTTATGTACCCTTGGTTTATACTGCAGCCTTCTCTAAAATAAAAAGAAGAACTTAAAATGAACATCATGAACAGTTTCTATACACTTTAGTCACTCCAGAGCCTTCTTATACTATGAACCAACACAAACATTTGAAAGTCATCCAGAAACAGTTGTTCAAAAATATATTTTGGCCGGTTTTTACGATGAAATTCATTCATTAGGGTGAAAATCAGAAAAAGTATACTATTTAACATCTTCAACACTGCAGGAGTCAGTGCATGGAGCTGCGCTTCAAGCTTTTTCAAAACCTTGAAAAATATTTCAAGGTTTGCAAAAAGCACCAGCGGCCTCAGAAATGTTGAGTACTTCTCCACTAGTTTTCCCTGGTTATATAAACTACGCAGGGCTGTGTAATACTTTACAATCCCACTGCAACTCATACCTCCTTCTTCGAAAACATATCTTCATTTAAGTGGTGAGCATTTCCTTTACCAGCCTTTAGTACCCGACTCAGAGAGGAACCTACGGGTTCTTTGCTGTGAATCTCATCTTTGTGCCGGGCCTGTGGCCCTCCGGCTCCGGGTGGATGGTCCTGAAGGTCAGGTTGATACGCGGGCCCCGGTCATGGTATTCCTTTGCCACTTGATGCTGATGAAGAGAAAGAGACTGATGAGGAAAGCATCTCAAATGCTCTAGAAGGAGTCTGATAAAGTATTGGGAACGTGGGCAAGTGTCAGATAACGTGCAACACTTACAGCTGCAGTATGTAACTTGGCGCTGTCAATCAACCTCATGTTCCCGCTGCTAAATGTGCTAATGGTGGAGAAACAACTTACCATTCCAGGGAAACCATTACTGCCGTCCCTGGTGGCTATGCTAACTAGCCTTAGCATTCAAAACAAGCTGTGGGATCAGCGGTGCGTACATGAGCATGATTGACAGCATTAAGACTCTCTTCCTTGGTTGTTTCTGATTAGAACAGTGAGAACGCAGAGGAGCTTGATTACCTGTCTCATTCCAAACTGTGACAACCTGGTGACAGTTTCAATCTAAAAAATATATACTTTTTATAAAAGTTGCATAGTGCAGTTTTAACACAGATGACAACAAATTAAAGACGATAAACCTTTTAACCTATTCACTGTTCGGCTTTTTAAAAAATGGCCTCGTTCTATTACTTTTAATGATAAATATGAGAATAATATGAAAAAACGTTCCTTACTTTAAAGCATACACACCACTAACGGGAATAATACATTGTTGGCCTGATGACAACCATGTATTAAAGTAGAGTGATGGACTCAATTCGTTTGATCTGAGGAACAATCCATCTCAACATAAGCGTCCCTCTTTGTCTTCAACTCAACAATTGAGACCATTACATTACCTCTGAGTTTTCTAAAATACCAAGATTCTCAAATTCAACACTGTTCCATAAAATTCAGTGTCATACAGTAAAACCAACTGAGTCTCAGTTCTTCCAGGTCTCTATTAAAGTCAACACCTCTCCGCCAGTTTGATGAAACATCCGAGCCTATTAAAAAACAAGAGAGGGGAGGGGGGAAGCAAAAGCAGAAAATAGGAAACAGTGGAGTGAAATAAATGGCGTCCACCAACAAGACTTATTCACCTCTCAGCCTAAGTAAATGTCATTCGCCCTTAGATCAGCTTATTTACAGTATGTGGACCTTTTGCGTTGGTGTTTCAGTTCGCTTGTTGATTCTTTGAAACCTCTGCCCTCCTACACACTCACACCTGCGTAAGGCACAACTTATTCTGTTTTTAAAACGGAGCCCTTTAAGCAGAGCAGACATTCAGACTCTCACTGAAAGGTCTGACTGCAGCAACAGAGCGGATTAATGACCTGAGTGATCTCCTCTCCCTGAACTCAATCTAAAGCACCACTGATACCTTTGTTGGGTCAGTTGGAGAGACGTCGACATAAAACAGCCCTGACCTTATCTTATGTTCTGTTAGCGCTCGCAGCTTTTTCCCTGGCTATTTACTTTCCACGTGTTTTATTCTCTTGCTCTTTAGTTTGTCACTTTACGACTCCACTAATTCTGTTTAACGAGAGGGAAATGGATGGAAAGCTTTGAAGAAAAAAAAAAAAGAAACCTCACGGGGAAGCACAAACAGTGTTCATACAATTTCTGATGGAAACTTATGCTAACAATATTAAGAGCAAAAATGTATCGATGTTCATTTATTTTACAAGAAATGCTGGTTTCTGTGTGTTTCTACTATACTTTAACATTTATATATACTTATCTGATATTATGCATTTATCTGCACTGCTTTTAAGTGTTGGTATTTTCTAAATTTTGTTGCGCTTACATGCTCAACGACAGTAAAGCCATTCTAATTCTGTGTGGAGTCCCTCCTGGCACTGTTTATGAGCCTCTGCTATTGTGACCCAGAAACGTTGCTTTCATGATTATACTCCACCACTTTTTACATAAACAAAAATCACAAAAGATCACAAAAATTCAGATTTTAACATACAAACATATTTTCAGTTTTTTTTTTTTTCCTCATTTTGATTGTCATGTCATCTATTTTTCTTTCTTAGGTAACCGTATGGCACCGATTGTACAAATAATTAAATGATGATGCTAATAGCGCCTTGTAGTTTACTTTAAAACAGCTTCTGAATGCTTCGTTTTGCTTCGAAAAACACAAGAAGTTTGGCAGTTTTAAACTTTCTGTGAATTTGTTTTTCCTACACAAAGTGAAATAAATCAATCCTTAATGCCACAAGGCATTTACCTTTGTTTTTGTCACAAAGCTATGATTTTACCTGTGTGAAATTGCCCAACAAACCGTACCATACCCTCACTCTACCGCGCACGTTAAGATTCCTCCACTAATTTAAACCACGAAGCTGTCTGAGCCTAAAATAAAATGTCTCTAGTTGAAAGGTGAGGCTCTAAACTCCCCAGGAGAAGCAAATATCTCCGTCACACGTCTTCAGTCAAAGCACATGACTATTTACTGTAAACATTGACGCTTGGTTGTGGAAATTTTGCACTCCTGATTGAAACTGAGTTAAAACCTGCCTGCCAGTCGTCCTGCGTGGCTCCCTCCATCAGCAGCAGAGTCCCGTGGCTCAGAGGAATCCGGATTCGCTCCATATATGTGTAGTTGCCGTTGTCCTCCTGACATGGAAGCAGATCGATGCAAAACACGGACTGAGAGTTATAAACTCTGACCTTTAAATCAGAGTTTGTAAAGGAATCCCTTTGACTTCAAATGAGCAAGAACCAACAAATGATTTTAAATACACATATAATACAAAACGCAGGTTTTTAGTATTAAGTCCTCTTTTTATCAGAATTTCCACAACAGAAGGTGATTTATGGATCTCTTTGTTTCTTGACTTTTAGGATGGAAACACTCAATGTATCCATCTTTTTTTTTTTTTTTGCAAAGTTTTAAAAATTTCTTTATTTCAAACCCTAAAAATAAAAACAAAAACAGTGGTCCTATAAAAATGACAAAATTCCTATAGTAGATATTTGTCTTTTTTTCTCAATGGGTCACGTAATTTTTGCGGCTCTAAACGAGTTTTATTTCACTGGAATGAGAGTGAAAATGGCTCTATGGATTGCAAAGATTGCAGACTCCTGATTTACATCATGACCAGCTGCTAGAGCGTCTCAAGCTTGCATTCATAGAAACTAACAGCTTTTTCACCCGACTGTAGCTTTAATTAAAATGACCGTTTCCCTAAATGTGAGCCAAATTTTGGCACTGATGCCCAAACCAAACTGAGGATTAAAAAGACAAAAAAAATAAAAAATAAAAAAACAAAACACACACACATATTAGTGACAGATCTAACAGAATATTTTTTGGGAACTGTAAAGCTCATTTACTGCCAACAAACTGGCCTTAAAAATGAGCAGAAATTCATAAACAAGACTTTCACCAAATCAAATTTAAGACTTTTTAAAGTCATTACGGATGGAATTGAAGTCCTACGTGTCCACAGAACATTGTACAGATAGTGACAGTCGCAAAACAGCTACCGAGCTAGCAAGGGAGCACTAGCAGCTGCTTAGCGGTAGCTTCAACCGCAATATACTTCCGTAGGTCTGAGTGCAACTCAAACGCCACAGAAACGTACAAACGTCATCCAGCCCACGGGAGATAAATTGACGCAAAAAAAATGCTAGCTAGTTAGCAAGTGTATATTAGCAGCTAGTTGGCGAAAGCCTCAACCGTAATGCATGTCGGTAGAGCCGAGTGTTGCTCAAACTTTCACCTGACATAAAAATCCCACAAGAAAAAAAACAAAAACAAAGAATATACAAAAACCAAACAGTCCAAATTGTAAGACCTGTGATTGACGTATTTAATGCCAACTTAGGCGACATTTTTAAGACTTTAAATGTAGACGCGTGAATTTAAAACTTTTTTAAGGCCGTGCGGGCACGCTGCTTAATAACCATGTGTAAAACTGAAACAAATAGTAAATATTTGAGGGCAGGGAAAGCAGCTGTCGTCGCCATGATCTCACCGCTGAAGGCTGCTTGCGCAGGCTGAACGCTCTGGTGTCGCCCAGACTCAGAGACGCAATGGTCGGTTCGGGGCCCAAAGAGGCCTCGTCGTCGCTGTGCCAGCCGATGCTGTCGTGTCCGTCCCGATACAAGTTACACAGCAGCGAGTTGAAGGTGCAGCCGCTGGCCTGCTCCACCGCCTCCCTGAGGCCGACCAGCAGCGGATGCCACTGTGTGGGGAGGATAAAATGATTCAGGATGGGAATATTGAGAACATTGTCACAGTGCTGTTGATCTACGGTGGAGTATCTGGAAATGAAACCAAAAATAATTATGAGAATAAAGTTATTAATATTGCGATAATAATATATCGTACGAGAAAAAAAATGTTGAAATAAAACGAGAACACGGTCATGACACTACGACTTTATCCTGGTAAATTACAATTCTCATACTTTGACTTCGATCTCGTATTATTTTGACTTTATTTTAATAGCATTATGGCTTTATTCTCATAATACTACCAACTTTATTCTCACAATATTATGACTTTATTCTCGTTTTTACACTTTTTTAATGTTTCTTTGCATGGCCCTAAATGCAAGTCTGTCAAAAATAAATAAATAAATGTGCAACAAGAAATTAAGATAAAAACACAGCGGTGTGAAATAAATTCGGGTGTTCTTACGCTTCACCCCCAAAACTTCAGTAAAATGTAAAGTGATACATCACAGATCATCACAAAGCAGCAGAAACCGCTTCGTGCTGAAAGAAATACCCTAAAAGATGCAAATGAATAATTATTACTCATTTTTAAGATGGGAGAAATAAACATTTCATTGCCTAATAGGGAATAATGTAGCATTCCTTTAGTGGGCACTTGATCATTTGTAGCAAACTATCCATCTGTAGCTATAAAAATACCTCCAACATCAACATGTGAAAAGCTCAGACCTTTCAGCTCCACTTATCAACACAGTGTAGGGCTGAACTGTTGATTACTTTTTGGATTCACCGATTAACAGCTGGACAGCGAAGGTGCTTAGCAGGAGATTTTTTCTTAAACAGAATTTGATTAATCGTTTCAGCCCTGATTAATCGTTTCAGGTACCTTGGTGTTGGCAGCCATAGTAGAGCAAGCGTATGTGTACGGTAACTCTCCGTACCAGCAGGTGAGCCTGGGCTCTTCATACGCCTCACCTGGACAAACAGAAACAATCAGAGAATTACAAAAAATGGCCGTGTTTATAATAAGAATGAGAAAGTCACAATAATGTTTATTAGAGCGAAAGCATTTCATTTTTTTCTTTTTGTTTTAGAAATTCAATGCACTTCTTTAACACAAACATCAAAATTGTAGCAAGTCTTAAAACCCTTTCTGAATTTACTTTTCTTCACAGAAAACAGCAGCGCCGCACAGTTTAAATTTCAAAATAAAAGCATCCCTAATGTCTTTAAGCAACGTCAGTAAGTAAATTGAACCTTTTCGAGTTGAACGGAGCAGGAAGAGAACTGGTCCTAAATCGGTTTTTTGCTTCTGGCAAACCATTTTACCACCAAAGCGTGTTTTCAGCCGGCGGCAGAGCGAAGCAGACAACTAAATCTGATTCGACTCTCATTCACTTGTTGCCTTTGGGCCTCTCCCGAGAAACGATTCTCTGGCTTTCTGCTTATTTTGGCCGATCCTCTGGTACAGAAACACGGTCGAACCAAAACAAACTGCATGACAGGCCATCACTTGGACTGAATTAGGACAAGACCCGGGTAACAAGCGTTTATAAATATGAGAAGAAATTTAAACACTTCTTCCATAAAAAGACAAGATCAGAGGGAAAGAAGTTAGGAGTCTGTACGTGGCTTAATTTAGACGGCAAGTGGATGGAAAAACTGAGTCAGAGCATTGGAGTGGCTCAGTAAAAAAATAGACAAAAATATTAGCAATAAGTATTTTTTTTTTTGGCTCTAGTGGCCTTTATTTGAAAGTAGCTTGACAGGAAATTAGGGATTGAGAGAGGGAGAAGACATGCGGCAAATGTCGCCAGGCTGGGAATCGAACCTGCGTCTACCGGCATGAGGACTAAAGCCTCCATATGTGGGTTGTGCTTTGCACCTGCGCCACCACAGCACCCCCAGCAATAAGTATTTTAAAGATAAAAATACCTTTTAAACTCCTCCCTGAACTGGAGACGCAACGATTCATTTTTTTCACTTCCGACACCGATATCTGAGGTTTGGTATCGGTCAATACCGATCCGATAAAAATTTTAATTTTATTTTTTTAAACACAGACATAAATGTACTGAATAATAGATTCATTTGACCATCTGCACCTCACCTAAACGCACCAACAGCTTGGTCAAACTCGTTAACACAATGCAACTTTAAATTTCTTCAGTCAGGAGTAAAACAACAAACGTAACATAAATCGTAAAGAAACTGAAACTGACAAAAACAATAGGTTGACTAACTTGGCCAAACATGTTAAAAGGAAACTGCAACAAATCTTTCAAATGGCTCAGAAAGTGCAATTAGGAATTGTAAATATAATGTAAAATAAATATTAAAGCATGACGTCCCTCAAAGCACAAAACATAGAATTAGACTGAATAGATCTGCCCTTATGGTTTGGGCACATTATCAACTATATCCAATCTAGAATTTGTTTCATTATCTAGATTGATACAGATATTATAATCAGATTGGTGCATCTCTACTGTGCATTGACTGTAGCTGCTTCATCATTGACTATATAATTGCACAATTTCTTCACAACTTTCTTAAAAATGGAAACGCTAATGTGGAGGAAGACGGCCTGGAACTGTGACCCGAAGGCCCTGTGAAGCTTTTTGTAGTCTCAATGTTTCCAAAAGAAAGAATAATACAAACAAAATGGCAGAAACAAAGCACATCTTCTCTCAGCAGATCCTTCAACCAACACCATGTTGTTGACAAAGTCTCCCAAGTGAATGAAGACCTTATAAAACCTGACCCTGACCTCCCACCCCCCACTAGGTTTACATCATCCTGTTGTCATGTCTGAAGCGGCGCTGTCGCGGAGCTGCTCATCAGATGGATGAGAGCCAGCTGGGAGGAAAGGGAGACTGGAGTGTGGCTTCAGCTCAACATGATACCTTCATACAGACTGAATAGTTTTATCCAATTTAGTCAATAAACCAAGGTCATTTGCACAGTGCATTTCAGCAACAAAGTCGTCAATTGAGAGTAACATTTTGTCGAGTGTCATCATCAAAATCGTCAACACACATCAGACATGTTGGTCGGCGTTCCAGTTATTATGGGTCAGAAGGCAACTCTAATCAATAACTCTGTTAGACAAACATCTGCGAAACCTGAAGGTAACAAACGTTTATGGAGTGAAATTAAAAGAAAACCAAAGCAAAAAGCTAAACTACTAAAGCTATTCTAGACTATAAACTATGCAGTATTGTTCTCCCCACTTTGCCCCCCAGTAGGTTCTGCTGGTACCCACCCAGTCTGTAGTTAGTCTTCTGGGACCATGGCAGCTCTGCTAGCAGCTTGCTCAACATCCAGTCAGCCTCCTCTGGTGTGAGGAACCCGGGCCGCAGCCGCAGCCTGAACGCATTCAAAACAAAAATAACAAAATAACACATCTCTTATCATGGAAACAATCTAGATTTTTCTTGACAACGCTAAACTCCAGCAAAAGACAATGGCTGTACAACAAGAACGGTTATTTTTTCTTCTATCCGTTCATTTTGAGCATCAATAAATGTAAAAATATGGCATGTTAGTAATACGAATCGCACATCTTCATGTCCGCCATTTCAAGGCAAAGATGTAGGCTAACCGATTAAAGATCACAAGTGATATTTAATCCTTCAGATTCACTGATAAAATCTTCAAGAGTTAATGATGAGGCACACAGGATGATATAAGTAACAATCAGTATGTTTTCATTTATTTACATTTGATGAATACAAATTTCCCAGTAGCCTCTTTTTGTTACATGTACGCATCAGACACAAACTAAAAGACGTGACGTTTTTATTTGCCGAAATTCAAAAGCTAATCTGTGACCGATTGTTTGAGTGATTGCTGCCACCTAGTGGACTCAAATAGCCACTGCAGATTGATTGTAGCTTCAATAATTATGCTGGATTGTTTATTTAAATGTCTGGTACTTTCCTTCCTCAGTAGAACCGTACTCACCGAGACACCCCAGAAGGCCCAAGACTTATTTCATAATCACCCAAATGTCTGTTGAAAGAATTATTTTGTTATTCTTTATCCATCTCTGTTTAAAAGAATTGGAATCTTAAAAATATGCCATGTAATAGAGGGCCAAATATGTGCTTTTAATCCAAGTAAGTCTTAAAAACTGAACCAGAGTTTAACTTACTCTATTACTTTCTCTGGAGGCACTTCTCTTATTGGCTGCAGGGATTGAAATGAAGGGAAGTTTGGGTGTATTTTAAACTCAAACACAGCTTACATGGATCAGTTTTACAGTTTACCTTGGAGGGTTTGTGAAACTCAAATGCTCTGGATGTTTTCTGGTTGCCAAATCCCCATGTACCAGAGGCGGCGTTAACATTTTTGGGTTGATTGGTTAAACTGCCTGCTGTGAAGGGGGAGAAAGGAAAAAACAAACAAAAAAAAGAAATGCTCACATTTTCTGTTTATCTTCCTTTGTTTTTAGAAAGTGGTAAAATGTGCATTTCCTTTGATTTTGAATAGTTCAATAACTACAGAAAGCAAAATTGTGAGTCTCCAAGAAAATGAAATATTAAAAGGGGTAGACTTATGTATTTTCTGGGCACCTGGTGCCATCTTGTAGCATAATCAAGTAACTATGTTACCTTCAGTTGCTACAAAAATGCTGTTTATGTCAAATATGACTTAAAAAAATGTTTGATTCTGTAACTTAATGCTTTGAAATTGGGCCTCTGTCTCTTTAAGAAACTCCTGCTCTCTCTGAAACTCTGCCTTCAGTAAGTCATCACAATATGGCTCCTCTATTAACCCTTTAACAACATTTTTACCAGCGTTGCTCTGAGAAGTAGCTCCTATATTGAGCTTAGTAGATGCTCAGTTCCATCAGGTGTTTGCTAATCGATGAAGGCTAGTCTGAAGGAGCTACCCTTCAGACTAGAGGGCTGCTCTGTGAGGTGGAAGCTATGTCCTTGAGGAGGGTGTACAATTATAGCACGATGTAAAACTCAAAAAAGACAATTTTACATAATACTGCACCTTTCCTTCAGAGTTTCCGCCTCACAGAGCAGCCCTCCCTTGCTACTTCTCCACTCAGCTCCTTCAGACTAGCCAGCAGCAATTAGCAAACACCTGGAGGAGCTGAGAATCTGCTGAGCTCATTATAGGAGCTACTTCTCAGTGCAAAAAATATATATATTAAAAGGTTAATAGAGGAGCCATGTTGTAATGACTTCAGGAAGAGCAGTAATTCTTAAAGAGACAGAGGACCAAAATCACAAAGTCAAAACTTTTTAAGTCATATTTAATATATACAGCATTTTTATAGCAACTCAAGGTAACATAGCAACTTGGTTGTGCTATAAAATGACACTATGTGGCTGGAAACTACATAATACTGCCATATTAATTATCGGAAAAGCCCATTTTCACAACTGAAAAGGAGACTTTAAAATTACCAGTTTGACCATTTGAGGGTTTTGGCAGCTGTTTGGCCCAGGATCCCTGGACTCTTGCACGCTGGCGCTTATCTGACATCCCATCCAATCTGCAGTTAGACAGACAGACGAATAAACCTGGCCTATCATTCATATTTAAGGTAATTTCTTCTCAAATCAAACTAAATAACACATCAATGCTGTTGGCTGTGTGTGTTTTTTATTTAGCAAGATGATTCCTTTGAGAATCCTTCAATTGATTTGCTTAGCTGTAAGACAGAGGCGGTGTGTCTTTTTCCACAACTAAACACCTCTGAGGTAAAGATGTGATTATGTGATTTAAAAATTGCACACAAAAGAAGAAGAAGAAGAAGAAGAAGAAGAAGAAGAAGAAGAAGAAGGAGAAGGAGAAGAAGAAAGCTGCCGTGAATGTGGAAGCTTTTCTATGTTTGTTTTTTTCAGGAAGGTAGATTTTTTTTATCTCGCTTAAAAGACGATTTACAACAACACATGAGAGCAAATAGAAAAACCGAGCATGACGTGGAGATGAAATGAGACACACAGTAAAGTTACAGAACCTTCTAGCTAGTAGCCTTAAGTCTGTAACATCAGTGCACTCGCTATCAATAACGCAAACGTGTTGTTAAATTAATAATATGCCCTCGATAAAGTGGCTCTTCTGAAGCTTTTAGTCAAAGACTGTCCTAACAAATGTAACCAAAAAGACTCATACTTTGGGGGAGAAAACAGCCAGTCTCTGTAAAGTTCCGTAAATATTATTATAAGCTGACAGACTTATGAAACATATAAAAAATAACAACCTTCAAATACTCACCCAATAGCAGCTAAAACGCCACAACAGAGCTAAGTCAAGAGAGACTCACTAAACTACTGATGTCTGTCAGCCATTGTTATCGTGTTACAGAAAAATAGGTCCTACTTCAAACTATCAAGCCTCATCAAGGTTCCCATGCGAAGTCCACCCACAGTCTCAATCATAGACATGTCTACGGTCTCAGTCATGTAATAAATATACCCAGTTCTCAATGCGTGTACTGTACCTAAAAATAACACCATATTTGCACCTAGACATATTTTAAAGCAATAACTGAAGTACTTTTAAGTATATACATGTATCTGTTTTACTTCATGGTCAAGGTCTGGACATTTACGTAAGCAGGCCACCGTACTTCAATTGAACTATAAGGAATAAACGTAGATATTAGGAAAGTTTATTTTTTATTTTTCACAGGGGTGTGTTACATTTTCAAGTCTCTTAATAAAAAGAAACATCTAAAAATGCCTTTGACACACTAAACGGATCATGATGCATTGAAGGAAGGATTGCATCTTATGTCAGCATGTTGGAAAATCTCTATTACTTTTTGGGAAATATCCTCTCTGCTGCCCAGATATTGAACAGTTAGCATGTCATGGCAGCCATGACACTGCTGCCCAGCAACAGCCTTCAGAGTCCTTGTCAGATTCGTTGCAGGACTGACTGTCAGTCCCACATCATTGCAATCCATAGAAAACACTTAGAGGAGTTACAACATTCAATTTCCCTTTGGGATAAGTAAAGTATTTCTGAACTGTACTGGCACAATTTTGTCAATAAAATCTGCAAATAAAAGTCAACCAATAAAACACAACAGTTACTAATGCTGTCAAATCTGACTACTTCTGACCACAGTCATTCTGGTTTAGACCAAATCTCATTGCGATTTAAACATTTTAAATCTAAATGTAATGTAGGGCCCAGATTGTTCAGCATAACTCATCTCTGATCCTTAAGGACTGTATGGCATGAGACAGATAATTTGAGAGAAAAATAAAGTTTCTCTTCCTTCTCCCACCATCAACTACAAACAACCAATCAGAGTCAGGAGGCGGGTGGGTCTTAGCGCTGTCAATCTCACCTGGTGCCCTCACACTTTTTACTTGCCCTCTGCTACAGCTTTTTCCTGTGAGCCAATAGTGAATGCTAAGGCTAGTTAGCATAGCCACAGATGAGGACAGATAAACAGTTCTCCTAAAAAGGCAAGTTGTTTCTCATCATTAATACGTTTATCAGCAAGTGCACAAGGTTGATTGACAGCACCAAGACCCTCCTCATGGCCTCGATTGGTTGTTTTTGACCAGCAGCTGTGCATTTCATCCCACAGCATTAGTAGGTCAAGGAGGAGATCGACCTTTTCATAGATCACCCGTCTCTACATACTTTCACTCCATGGGAACAGTTTTAACAAATATGTATAAAAACATTCTGGATAAAAGCTACATATTTCAGCTTTAATGACATGTAGAACAAAACATTTCTAATTTAAACATGCTCATCCACACAAAACAGAGCTTATTCTGCCAAAGCTTTTTATTAACAAACAGTAGAAAAGGATGAGCAGAATTAATGCATTTTACATTTGGAACTCTATTTGTAAGGCATATAAAAGACTAGAAAAAAATTCACACGAAAACCACCAGAGGTTCAGGTCAGACCACATCATATGGGGTATTGCAGCAGGCATCAAGTGTGTATATATATATATATATATATAAAAAAACAAAAACACTTGCATTGTTTGATTTTGAAAGTTTAACACTTGGTGGCATCTGAACTAATCAATTGTAAAAAATGCAGATGAAAAGCTTATGATGCGACAACCCTAGTTTGGTGATACTAAAAAGCTCCAATGAAATATTTGCTCAGTATTTAACAGAGGGATCTGTCAATATTGGAGCCATTCCAATACATTAAGGAAAACTACCAAAAATAACAGTCAAGCGATTGAGGGGGGAGGAAAAAAAAAAAACATTGTTCACTATTCCCATTTAAGATCCTGTCATGATAAATCCAAACAACCACCCCGTCACTGAATCTGACCATTTCTAGCAATATTACAAGAAAAGAAACTAAGAATTTGAATAGACTAGCTTGGAAAAGGCGACACGTCAATACAAACACAACCCACCACAGTGACACTTTAAATAGTCTGCAAGACACACAAAAAAGAAAAGAAAAAAAAAAAAAAAAAGAGGAATGTAAGCCGAGTAAGAAATAAACAGGGATAATAAAAGCAGAAATCGACTTTTTTTTTTATACATCTCACATGAGTAAAGAGAACTAGGTTCAACGCTGGTGCTGCAGATTTTGTGTTTTACGTGTGCATCTTACAAATATACAATAAATAATTATATATATAAAAAATATGCCCATCACCATTTTTCACTGCCTTCTACAGCAGCGTTTGGCCTACGATTTGCTTTATTATTTCCACCGTTAGTGTCGATGACAAAAAAGAAAAAACAAACTAGCGCTTTATACCACACAACTTCCTGAATTCTTTGGCCACATCTCCCCAGACAGACATCAGGGGCAGATTATCGCAGATTTAAGTCTGCCGTGCACGTTTACTCAAGGCACAAAACGGGTTACATTTCAAGGCAGCTCCAGAGAATGGAAGCCCACCAACGTACTTCCTTAGGCACAGTCTCGGTCGAAAAAGGAGCGGCTGCCTGCGTCGCTCCCATTATTCAGTTTTCAGACTGGCTCCGTTCCTTTGCTCCCGCAGCTTCCTCCTGTGCAGGTATCCTGTGCGCTGAAGGCGATTCATTCTGGCCCCCAGGAAGATTACGATGCTGCTCGGCACCAGTCGGGTGGTCACCCAGCCCTGCAGGCAGGAGACATGTGTTTACACAAACACGCAACATTAAACTTTGGAGTCAAATATAGATAAAAATTTTTTTTATCAGATTAATCACACTCTAGCGTTGTGATTAACAAGCTTGAAATATAAAAGTGTACAAAGTTGTGGTTCTTGCAGGAATGATGCCCTGGGCAAGCCCCTCCCTCTGACACTCTCCAACTAATTAAATGCAAATAATTATCTGGTGGGGGGGGGGGGGGGGGGGGGGGGTTGAACACAAAAAAAGATAGGGTGGGCCCCCGGGACGCCAAAAAAAAGGAAAAACCTCACCCACAAACAGACAACCTACAAAAACCGAAACAATTC
>CAEGAE010028085.1:0-18845 GCA_903067095.1 Girardinus metallicus | reverse complement strand
TGTCACCAGTGCCTCTTTTCTCTGGTGTTTAGCACTAAATACTAGAAATTTTTCGTTTTGCTCCACCTAAAGTGACATAATGTCCGCTAAATATCCGCCATCACAAATAATCCTTCTCTGATCTGCACTGGCTTGGATCTTAAAAGAACAAGAATCTTGTCTATCTAGATCAATTAATTGGTCATGACTTTGTACCTAAGGCGCTGTGCACAGCGCGTTTTTGGGAAGTAGATTATGTTGTCATGGCGTGCAACTCAAATAAGCTAGACGAGGTTGTTCATGCATCATGTCTTTCTCTGTCTTAACAATCGACAATCTAATTAGCTGGTTTAGCTCAGGATGCCACTCAGCTAGTAATAATCCAAAAACACTGGAAAACTATTTTACTAAATAGTTAATTTGTGTCGACTATGAGGGCAAATTCAAAAGAAATGCAATCATTTTCTGTTGATACTAGAGCAGTTATAAATTTTGATCACTTCTGAGTTTAATGCGACTAAAAAGAAGCACGAATGGTCACGATGATTAAACGTGGCAAAGGTCACAAGCAAAATTCAACTAATGCAGTGTTTCTCAGGTCCGGCCCCCCTGCGCTGCATGTTTCAGGTGTTTCCCTTCTGCCACACATCTGGATCTTCAAAGACGCAGAGGGAGGGGTGGGTGTAACTCTAATGGTATTTGGTTTTAGTTCAACGTGGCTTTATCCAAGTAAGTAGGACAAGATTGAAATATTAGCATGGATGAAAAGGAAGGCTATTTGGAGGTGAAAGAACAAGAGGAGGGTGTGAGGATTACACATGTTGGCGCTGTAGGATAAGAAACTTTTATACTGAAGGCGTGACTGGTTGTTTCCCGAAATGTTATTGTCTTTCAACCCCACTATTTCGTTCATCTCAGAGGGACAGTTTGGGTCAGATGGTTAAAACATAAGCAGAGGAGGTTTAACTTAATTCTCATAAAATTTTGCCGGGCTTCAGTTACCTTTTATCCCTCTGTAAATTATTAAGACATACAAGCAGGAAGATGGAGGTTCCATTCCGGCGAGACGTTTTCATCGAATTGTGTGCAGTTATAAAGAATGGGGCTTACAACGACACACAGCTGAAACTAATTTGCAGGAAGAGAGGGGGGACACACTGAACACCACGCAGAAAATCTAAAATTGGACAATAAACGCAATCAAAATTTGTTTATAGCGTTATAAATGGTGACCCTCTGACTGAAGGTTGTCACACGGGACGTGCAAATGTCTAATGAAACTTATCAATAAATGCAGTGTTGGTATTAATATTAATCTGTTGTACATTACACATGGTGTGACGACGTGTGTGTTCTTGTTTATTAGTGCTGGAAATCTTGTAAATGACACAATCTTCCCTTTAAAATAAGCCACACATACTCCACTCTTATTTCTACTATATGCAAACTGACAAATCCTAAACAAATACACAATTTGTAGGAAATTTTATGTTCACAAGCATAAAGATTTATATAGAATTACCATTTTAGTTGCAAATGATTCCTGCATAATTGTTCTGTTGGGCATATTTGGGAGATGAGAACAATAAATTTGAAAAACCTAATATTCAACATAAAGGTTTTAATCTTTTCTCAGTTGAAGTTTAAAGGGCAGGGCTGAAACAGGAACGGTCATTAACTTTCTTTAATGGACGATAATTTCCAAACTTCATAAAATAATGGCAAAATGTTTCTGCCATGGATATGTGATTTCATACTTTACATCCACCAGAGGTCCTTCTTCCACCCAGCATGCTACCTATATTTTTTTGTTTCGTTTTGATATTAGTCACCCATCTATATATGAATTAAGGTAATCATACAGGAAACTAAATGCAATGAAAACATGTTTATTTCATTTTTGACACCACATGTCTGAAAACTAAAATTCACTTGTTGCGGATCATTTATAACAGATTAAAAATAGATCAGACTAAAATCAACATGATGATATCTGGTAACATAATGTTTGATCATTCGTATTACTTGATTGGAATTATCACAATATTCCTGTTAGTTCAGATTAACTCCCACGTTACTTGGCTACATATTAACAGCACAACTAAACTGAGTTTAGTTGACTCGTCAAAAGAAAAAGAGCTCTTCAAATTTAAAACTTGCACTACTTGTTTTCATCAATAAGAAGCCTTTAGTAGCACATATTTTATACTGCGGTGAAGTATAAAACATAACCTTTTTCCTATCTGTGAATTGCATAATCCTCAGTAAAACATTTACTTCCAAGCACCGCCCACAAGAAATTGAAGGAACAGAGCAAGAACGGCAATTCCCACGAAGTTCCCCGCCGGGAACTTTTTCTTTTGCACAAATCTTTGATATTTTGCTGATGTCAAACACACAATGTCACAATTGCATTGTAACCACGTGTGAATAATTTTGTCATTAAAAATCAATGTAAACGGTTACATGACATTATGTTCATAATTCAGCCATTATTAGTTATAAACTGGCTCATCATCTATCAGCCAGCCACATTGTCCAAAAAACCGAAAACAAGCTATCATTCTCCTACCACTTTTTATTGTCTTTGTTGTTTACAACAGTAGTAATATCTGGCGGTTGATCACGTGACTCGTTTTATACCAAAAAAAAGGATTTCCCATTTCAGTTTTTAAAAATACATCTACAGTGAACCCTCGTTTTTCGCGGGGGTTGCGTTCCGAAAAGAACCCATGATAAGCGAAATCCGTGAAGTAGTTACCTTTATTTTTTACAATTATTATACAGCATAATTAAATGCTCTACGTTGAAACCAAAGAACAAAACCTGTTTTCAGGCCCAAGCATTTTTTTTTTTTTTTTACAAATAGAGGCTTTCTTACAAACAACTACAGTAAAATAATCATTTTAATCTTCAATACGAAGTGCAATGGGACAAATTGTGACTCGTTTGCGCCTCTGGATGTGATGCTGCAGCCTGACTCCGCTCTGTAGTCTTTTTCTTCTGAAGCCTGCGGTGCAGGTGTGTTTTTTCGAGAGAAGAACATAGTTATCGGTAGTTGTTGTCGCTCTTTTTTCTTCTGGGCAAGAATATTTAGATACCAAAACGTTATTGGCACACAGGTAGAAAAGAAGATTGGAGACTGTTTAGCCAATCAGGACGCAGAACACAATGCACTGCGACAAAAACGGCACAAAAAAATCCGTGAAGCAGCGAGGCCGTGAAAGGTGAACCACGTTATAGCAAGGCTTCACTGTATTTCAATAAAACCAAAAAAAAACCCACCTCAACAGAACACAAAAACTTATTGAAAATTGAGTCCCCCCCCCCAAATTGCTGTTTTTATTGAGAGATTTTTCATATTTTCAATTTGTGCAAATCTATGGTTAATGGAAACCTTAATTGCCAACATTTTTAAAATGCTGACAGAAAGAAACAACTTAAACAAAGCTCAGCCTACTGTTCTTTCAAGAGAAAACGGTATAAAAGGAGAGACTAAATGGCACGAGGAACAGACAGACGTTAAACCTGATTTCATTCGTAGAAGGAAGTGAAATAAAATATTTTCCTCTCATCCATTTGTGGGAAGACATTGTACAATGCAGCTAGCTGCCTCAACAATTTCCCAACTCTGAATAACTTTTCTCATTGTAAAAATCATAAAAGTCGAGTTGCTTGGAAACACCCTTGACCTTTGCTTCTCTGTAAGGAAAGTCTCCTGGCAGGATTTTGTATTTACTTTTCTATAGGAGTGCAAACCTAGATTATCATTACTTTGACAACCATACAACTCTATCTCTGTATGGACCAGCATGAATGTATACATTTGTTAATCTGCTTTGAAGGTGGCATAGATGCACAAAATGATATTCTTGAATAAAAGAAGTGAGTCACCTAGAGCGTAACAATAATTCACTGCCATTCAACTCTTCCAACTGCTGGCTATTCTGCGTTTGGTGATTTTGTTTAGCTTATCTTATTATTAATCCTTTCTTTATACAGGAAAATCTTTTGAGATTTATTGTCTCGTTTGCAAGAGAGACCTGTTGCATACATCAACAAATTACATAAAAACAATAATACAATCTAAACGCCTACATTGACAGAAGGGTTAACAAGATAATGGATACAAGTGAACAGACACATTTTTTAATTCCTTTATTAAAATGTTGAACTCACCAAGTGTGACCAGATTGGACAGCTTCAGAAGTTCAGTACACATTGAAGGAAGACTGAATGCGACAAAGTCTTGAGAGCAAAGGCTGTGGTATTGATTCTTGTAACATAAGAATGATAAAATCAGATGGAGGATGGATTTGTAAATGAAAGTGTACCCTTGCAAGAATGTGTGATTGTGTAGAGGGGACCATTTAACTAAAGTGCAATGATGATAAATTCAACAGTGTCTATCGGACACCGGTAGACCAGGGGACGAAAGTAAGAATGGGGGGGAGCAATACGGGATATTTATGGCACAACGACGATTTCTGCCACCCGTTTGTTCAGACAGGTATAAGAAATGTATTGTGCGGTTCATCGGTAAAGCTACACTTACACTGTAAGCATCAGCTACTCAGCTGCCCACTGTGTTCAGGTTATTCGCTCATTTGTATAAATACTCCTGCAGAGCTCTTCCCACCGTTCGCTCAGAACCAGCAGCTTCCGGAGGAAAAAGGCTGCTGTACTCCTGGCATCGTGCCAGTCATTTCAAGGATGCTACTGGTCCCCCAAAATGATGAAAACCCGGGCATTATCATAAATCAATAAAATCCCCACAGGCCGAACTTGAAAATTGGACGTTATGCCGCTAACACTTAGCTTTCGTTAACAACTCGGAGGCGGAAGTCAGAGCTCCGCATAACGCAAATAATGTTAAGGTTGGAACACGGTGCGCTAAATAATAAAACATAAATTAACGAAGCTTCGAGGCAGGTAAATTTTCCTCAAGGTACTCGAATCATTCGAGGAATCGTTTCAGCCCTAGTTGAGACTGAAAGACTGATTTTGCCTGTCAATAAATTACTGAATCATCAACATAAAAACTCACAACTGCACTTGTAAGGCCATGGCCCAAATTGTTAACATAGATGTTAAACAAAATAGGTCCTAAAATGGACACCTGTGGAAACTCCCTAAAAATGTTCATGTTGTGCACACCGTTAATAGCCAGTCAGATAATTTAGTAACCATAATCTATTCAGTAAACCCATATGTCCAAAAGCCTTAGTAACACATTGCTTGTTGTGTGAGTGATCTCACCACATATTGAAAAGATAGCCTAGCATTTGATTGGCTTTTAAACAGTAAAACTGCCTGGTAGTCCCCCAGTGGCACTTGGCATGTATCCAATGCTTCTAAGGCCATCACTGCAGGCTCTTTTATTAGCAGTTGTGTTTGCAGTCGCACAAACTGCATTCACATTGGGATGTGGCGCATCATATTATTGAAGACTGACAGAAGATTTGACCAGTGTTTTCTAGGCAAGATAAAAATTGACAGGTAGGTCATTTGATTTTTAACCTTTAACCCTCTTTTCATTTATGTTGTTTGATTGGTAATGAATATCATAAAATCCTAGATTTTACATATACGAATAGATTAATTATACAAAGCCCCTCAGATACTTGATTACTATGATAATTTGTAAAACAGGTCAAAATAAGGTAAGGAAACTTAATAGGGAAGGATAAAGTTTAAATGTTCAAACTACTTATTTCATAGCTTGAACCTAAATCTGACAATGAAGAGTATTTGCGTCTCAAGGTTTTCTGTAAGGTAGCAAGTGACACACTCGTCTATGAACCGCAGCAAAGCTCCATGTGTATTAAAAAGTTTTCTTTGCCAAAAAAACAACAACAACAAAACATGGAGAAATGCTGCGAGAACAGAAATCGCCAAAGAATGATTGGAAGGACTTAGGTTTTCACCTCTGCCAAAAATAGTATCGTCAGTGGTGGTAGGCATATGGGTAGGACAACATATTTGAGCACTCTGGAAGTCACTGTATATTTAAATGTATTCTTTGCCAAAAAATACATGGAGGAATGTTGCGAGAACAGAGAACGCCAATGAGTGATTGAAAGGACTCAGGTTTTCACCACCACCAAAAGCTTTCTCGTCAACCGTCCCATCGATTTGACAGAAGTAACTTAAGTCCTTGTCAATTCCAGGAGAAGTGAAGGTGAGGAAGCTCGGTTTCGTGCCAGTGACCATGTCTTTGATCCAACTCTCATACTGGGACACTCGAGTGTAGACTCCAGGTGACAGTGGGAGGGCACAGCCTTCACCCATGCTCACAATCCCAGCCTGGACCCACTTGCGGCCCTTTTTTATCATTAGTGGGCCCCCTGAGTCTCCCTAGTGAGAAACAAGTAGTAGAGCATGTAAAAATTATTTTAAGGAATTTTACAGGGAAACATTTTCCAGCAGAGAAACCATATAAAAAAAAAAAGTATTTCATTTAAATACTAAAACTTGATGTCAAAAGTTACACTACAAACATAATATTGTATTTGTTCAAGCAGTAGATTTTCTGGATGAAAAGGACCAACAGCTTAAACATTTACCCTCTAAAAAAAACAAGTAAACAAACGATGGTGACTTGACACATCACATGCACGTGTTTAGATTCACGTGTTTGTCAGATATACTCTCGGGTTGCGGTTGCCTCTATATCCATCTTGTATTATCATGTATCGTATACTTTCCAGTGATGCTATAACAGTTAATATTATATATGCAGATATTGGCTGTTGTGGTTGCTGGTTTCTTTTTCTCTCCCTTTCTGCAGATTTAGAGGTAGACTTTAGTGGTGTTTACTTGTGTTGTCTTTATACTTATTTCTCTTCTCTAGTCCGATCTCATTTCCTTTTAAACTTTTTCTCCTCCTTTCTCCCTGTCTTTTTCATCTCTGTGTCCACTACATTTGAAATGAACGCTAAGAAATTTCTAAAGGTTTTATAAATCAAACGGAGCGTCATGGCAAAAGGCATAATACTGCACTTGTGATTTGTTGGGCCTCACCTTGAAGCAGGGGTGGAAATTGGCGCCCGCCACTGGCCAAATCCGGGTAAAAGTATGAAGTGGCGCGTAAATTGGAGCAACGCACCTGCCACTGTGGCGGGGTGCATACAGTTTGAACTTTTGTCCAGGGGAGAACTGACTGTCTGGACTACAGACTGATGCATTTACTGTCCATATCTGGCGGCCCTACGCTGTCATAATTTAACAAAAAATTATATTAAATCTAATTTTATTGATCGCGACATCCCATTGGTTGATTTTATTGACAGACATTGGGCTTATCCAGTGAAATCCCCCAACCCTCCTTGGTCCGCTCCTCCCCTGTATGTTTATAAATGGCGCCATTTCAGCAGTCTGAGAAAATGAGTGCATGCAAGACGGGGCGGTTCAGAAAAACTATGACAAAAGCTAAAAAGCTCATAAGCCCATTCAGAAAAATGTGTCAAACTAACCGATATGTTAATTACTATACTGACTTTGACCATTGGAGGAGATTCAGTAGTGGACAAGGAGAGGGAATTAGTGATTCAGGGGCTTTATTATCGTCGGAGGAGGATGATGAGAGAGACATGACCAGGGACAGATTGAAGAAGAGTTCAGATGCTGCTGCCCGGTAAGAAGGAGAGAAAGTGTTTATAAAGAAAAAGTTTCACGCAGCCAGGAAGGCAGGTGTGTGTGAGGGGAAAGCTAATGTTAAGCTCCAGGTGGTCAGAAAAGCTCTGGAGTAACACAAGAATGATGACGGCCCGTGGAATTAATAATGAACACGTTCTGAGATACTTTAGTAATAATTGTTAATTTCGATAGAAAACGTAATAAGTAAGGGGAAACAAATAAAACAGTTAGAAAACAGCTATTGGTACAATTTAAAAAATATTTGAAAAATGACTAGACACATCTTTAATAAATACTGTCAGGGGGAGTTGTGACAAAATGTGGAAATATTCAACATATGATTGCAAGAATGTTAGGGTTGTGTAGTTAAAGTTTGCAGTCAGTAATTACTTCAGATTAACTTATTGCACTATAACCCTGTTAAGGTGCCCATGCTTGATGTTAAATTATTCTGTATCTGTATGGTAAACGTATTGTCAGTAAATTGATTATCATAGAGTGAAGAATAAATCGTACATTTTCTATAATTTGCTTGTACTAGTGGGGTTTGCAATCGAAAGAAAAAAAAAAAAACAGTGGGTGATGAAATGTAAAATTTTCTCTACATGCCACTGCAGCTAGTGGAGAAAATGTTTAATTTCCACCCCTGCACTCAAGGTGATTTTGAGTGCCACGCTGCTGGATAGTGGGCATAAAAAAAAAAGAGGATAAAGAAGAAAAAGGGTTGTTACCTGACATGAGTCCTTTCCTCCACCAAAATATCCAGCACATATCATGTTGTCTGTGATTATGGCAGTCTGTTTATAGTAGCATGTACACCTCTTTCTACCAACAATTGGTACATCTACCTCCTTCAGCTTGTTGGATGCTGATCCAGTTGCTGTGGTTATTTAAAAAAAAAAATTAAGAGCTTTTGTGTAGAATTAAAAAGGAAAAATTAAGTAAATATTCTGTGTCTTACCAATCCCGCGTATCTTACCAGTCACACCAAAACCAGTAACCCAGGCCTTGTCCCCGTCGAGGAAATTGCTGGTTTCAGAAGGTAAGCAGATTGGTTGGATGTACTTGGTGAACTTGACAGGCTTCGAAAGCCTCAGAAGACAAATGTCATTGTTAAATGTCACAGAGTCGTACGCAGGATGGCAGATGATTTGAGCAAGTTTTAGATTCACCCGATGGGGGCTGGCAACATCCAGTTCTACAGTACCCAGTTGGACTTCTGTGATGAAAAGGTCATACCTTAGAAACAAAAGTACAATCATTAATTTGAACTTTTGACTTGATGGTAAACTTAGTGACTAGTAGTCTGATATCTCTGTCATAGTAACTGAACAAATAGTCCAGGAATGTTTTATGCTTGTATTGCTGAAACAAGGCTTTGAAATAAAATTTTACCCTGCTTACAATTTCAAATAGAGCTTAATAATCACACTAAAAATGAACCATGTGTAGTTTAAAAGTTGTCCCAATGTAATCTTTGAATGGAACGTGCGTCCATAAAAAACTTGGCTACAACAGGTGCAAATTGGCAACAATGGTCATCTATCAGTACAAGTCATGTTCCTATTAAGAGAAGTTTGTGACTTCTACCCAGACAGCACATGGTCAAATCAATCAAGTTTATCTGTATAGCACATTTCAGCAGGAAGGCAGTTCAGTGCGACCCCGCCGGACCTCACACGTAATAAAAAGTTCCTGGGGTCCAAATGACCCCAACGTTTAGGACTGTGGAAGGGTTAAAGAAAAAACTGAATATGCTTTGTCAACCTCTCACCATGTTACACAGTGAGCAGCGGTCAGGACCCATTGATGGTTGATCAGGGATCCTCCACAGAAAGCGAAACCATTCTGATGCAAACTTGCCTGCCAGGGCCACGTTCCAAGATATGCATCTAAACCCCCAATAATTCGAGTGTTGGTCGTCAGACGGCCACATTCTGACAACAGGGTAGAAAAAAATAAGTAAGAAAGGACAGATGCAGCAAGTTCTGTCATAAGGTATTCCTTTTACTTTCTGTGTCTATGTAGAACATTCAGTGTTCAATGAAACAAGTTTTACCTTTTAAGATATGTGTGGTTTGCTGATTTCTATGGGTTTTATTTCTATTCTTTTTAAATACTATTTATTTCCTATATTCATTTACACCTGGCATTGTTACTTACACTAATAAATGAAACAAAACTAGTAAAAATGCATGGGTGTTGAAACATGTTTTATGTTTCTTCTCTTTGGCTGCCGTTATAATTGTGTCAGAAATTATGGCGGCTTTGACTGAGCTCCAACTTGCAAAACAATTTGCACACAGGTCTGGTGACGTTAGATAAAGAAAATAAAATATGTGACATTAGTATAACTTATAATTTGCTTCAGAAGAGGGGAAAAAAACTTTCAAAACTCTCACAACTTCTCAAACTGGCCTTAGACGCTTACCAAACGGCTGTGACTGATGACCTGGAACACAGAACAGAGGAATGCTTCATCTCAAAATTAGGACAAACCCCCCCCCCCCCATACATTTAGTGATATGTGTTGAAACTGATCACCACTATTCCAATGTTCAAGGCAGACTTTAGATAATTTAACTAGATAGATACACATACTTGTTGTAGATAGATTTTTATTTTAAAAATAGAAATACATAGTCAAATACCTCAAATATTGCTAAATTTAGGTTTGACACAATGAGACACATTTTAATGTACATAAAGAAATATTTAAAACAAAAACTTCTTTCTTACCACTGAACAGCAGAAGGGTCACCAGGACAAACCCAGTCAGCTTTGGGAAAGCCATTTTCAAACTTCTCTCCGTTTGCGGTGCATTTTTTCCTCTCAGAAACAGGTTATACACTCGAGTTTCATTTTCTGCGTGCAAATGCTAATCCTCCTTACAGCAGCAGCCCATGCTGTCATGATCCTCAGGTGTTTGGGACCGTTTGTTTTTCATTGGTGTTTCGATCATTTCTGTTATGTACTTGGAATGTTCAGAGTTGCTATAGGAACGGTAGCCCGGGGAATGATGGGTAGGTTAGAACATGGCAGTTGAAAACTAGAGGCTAATCAACAGTGTATGTTAATAAACAACACAACAGGAATGAAACTTCTTCATGTCTTCAGTGTTGACAAAAAGGGACTGAAGGCATGCCAATTTCCTTTCTTTTATTCTTTTAATATTGCCAGGAGGTTTTAATTTCTCTATTAATTATTGTTAGTAAGGTGGTAGAGCTTAGTTGAGCTCCTCTGTGTTATGATCACCCTTTCCCAGCTTCACAGAAAATAGGATTATACACAAGAATGTAGTTTAGATACTCTGGCAATAATGTGAACTAAAGATTGGATGTTTTGGAAGGAAGCCACCTGTAGCCAAAAAAAAAAAAAAATTGAACTGGAAACCTGTCACTGGGCAGGCTGCCCAATGATGAACTAGGCTGTCCTGTTGTGGCAACAAGATAAGCTGTTCCAGTCTATTTGAGCTAACCATGCTAATGCGAGTAGTGTCATCAATCTCTGTCTATTGATATTTTGCAAGCTTTCTGAAACTTGGCTTAACCTGAGTTAAAGTTAATGGAAGGCCTTTTCATTTGAAAATTAACTATCTTTGATTTTCACTGTAGAATGTCAAATTTAATTTGTCTGCCAATGGCTTTATAGTTCTTCTCAGGTAGATGGTTGGAAATTGCTTCAAATAATTGCTTCGTTTTGGTAATTGCTGAGGCTTTTCCTTATCATTTTGCTAACATACATTGTGTGCCCCAAACACCAGACTACCGACACTGGTTTATTTATCAACATCTGGAACTTTTCTGACTAAATCAACAGTTTTCCAGCTTACATTTGTCTGACGCTGTAGCTCAGGAAGTTGTCATTGTACTTTTAAAAATGAGTTTGGATTCCCTTTGGTGCTTTTCATTACTGCTTGTTTTACTTTAGAACTAAAGGTTTAAGTTGTTGCTGATTTACAAAGTCACAAATCTTCACATCTGTATCTTGATGAATTATGGACTTGTTGAACTGTTGTAGAGTTTATTGGGTATGCTTTTCAAGATTCCTGGAAAGCATGAAAGAACAAGGAAGTTTTACCTCTAAAGGTAAAACTAAAGTTAAAAGAAACGTTTAAACAACCATTTCTACAACCTGTAGAAATGGTTGTTTAAACGTAGGTTGAAAAGTGTTGTGGTATCGATTGGGTAACTGCTGAGTGTTCATCAGAGTGACTTGTTTTTGCAATTATTACTCTGTTGTGCCGAGTTGAGAGTAAGAGTCAAAACAGTTTGTGTCCAGGATGTGTGGAGTCTGCAGGGATTTTCAGTCACCCTTTTCCTGACCCCACATCATGAAGGTCAGCCTTTGATGACCTCCTCTGCAGACCTGTTGCAGTTTGGACCCACCTTGTTTTGTGGATGAGCCAAACCATGCAGTAATAACAGTTTCCTAAAAACCAGAATGAGTCTACAGGTGATGAAAACAGGCGATCCAACTTAAAAAGGAAATTTTGATAATTTCTTATAAGAAATTTAATTAAGTTTATCCAAGTAAATATATTCAGATTATTAAGGTGTCAAATTAAGCAAACATATAGTTGCAATTTAATTACATTTTAACAAATAAACAATCAATTATTTTTAAGTTGTACCTCCATTGTCTTTTTCAGTGTAGAAGCCCATTGTCATCTCCACATTCTTGAGCGTATTTGTACACCCTGAGACTTGTGGAAACTCATCAGAAAGAAGATATACATTTTGACACTTTGAAATTTATATACTTTCAGTTCCCTTCAGAATTGAGATATGGAAGGTAACCTATATACTCTTCAGAATAAAATCCCTTTTTTTTTTTTTTTACCTCTTTGCCTAACATAATGGACCATTCCTATGTTTTATGTTTATATGTCCTATAGGTTTTAGCTCTTCACATCCTTGTCTTCCACCACCTTCTAATTGCTTTTTTTTTTTTTTTCCTCCTCATTTCAGTGCTTCAGATATGTGATCTATGAACAGAGGTGGGCGGTTTGGAAGTACGTTTATTTGAGTACTGTTCTTGAGAATTTGTACTTTTGGTATTGAAGTATCTTTGAAACAGTGACGTGCGGTCAGGGGAGGCAGGTGAAGCTGAGCCTCACCTGGGATTGCGTGACCTCTCGCCAACTGCATTGGCTGCCATTGTATGAGAGCATGCTCCTCCTATCTGCACGTCGCCAATAAAATAATTAAAAAACACTTAATATATAAACAAATTTTCCATAATTTAGCTCATGTATATAATGTACAGTGTTTCTTGTCACCAACTGTGTGTGACGTGTTTCGTGTGCCGAGGGGCGATCATAAATGGCAGAGTGCAGATTCGAGGTGAGGCAGGTAGTTCTCCTGCCTCATGGCAGAGGGCGCTCATGATCCCAGACATTGTGACTCCACAACTGCAGAGTAAGACACAGTAACAGCGAGCTAGCCATAAAGTCAAGTGCAGCGATATATTTATAGTTTTCTCCTCTTACCACAGCAACCACTTATTAATAATCGCAAAAACCATAACCTAAAGCTATACTACTGCAACAGACTGAATGTTCTGCTCTTTGTGTGGGAAATATTTCAGTGTTTTTTTTTTTTGTGGCGTTGTCAGTTGCTATGGCAACGGGCCTGCTCGTAGCTGTGCTGATACAGAGAGCAAGAAAGACGTGGTTTTGAGTTGTTCTTTAACGGTTTTTCCCTTTGCTGTGTAGCACAGCACGACATTAATAATATCTACATGTCCAAGTTTGATTGAGTTAACGGAATTATTCTACGGCGGCTGTGAATGACATGTTAAAGAATAGTGTTTTTGCCCTCCAGCGTTGTCCGCATGCGCGAAATTTTCTTATCTAAACAATAACATGCAGGGGGTCTACATTTGTAAATATTATTATGATTAAGTCAGTGCCTCACCAGCTATGAACCTCACCTCACTGTACGTCACTGCTTTGAAAGCACCTATTCTAGTACATTAACTTGATCATTAACTTCAATATTTGGATAGAGCTTTGTTTGTAGGACTAATGTTTGACCAGTACGATCAGGACTTCGACTCAAATAGTGAAACAAACCACACAGTCATGTTTACAACTGTAAGTGACTCGTTTGATTTAGCTTTCATGAGAAGAACAATTGCAGAGTACATAAGAAAAAAAAATTGCAATTTGCCAAGGATGTTTATTTTTAGTCATAAATGCATGCAAATTAAAGGACTGTATAAACAAACCTTTAAAGGGTTTGAAATTACATCAGCCAGTGACAAATCAGTGCAAATCCGCCTACATGTGATTATAGCGCTTAACCATATATAAGTACAGGATTAACTATGTTTAATTTGGATTGAATACAGTAATAGAGATGATGATTTTAATAGTAAAGTTGAGATTCTACTTAAACACCTTTGTTAACATTTTTCAACTAAGCAAAATTAATTGCAACTTGCTTAGGTGAATCCAGCTACAAAGCTCCACCACAAGAAGAATCCAGAAGAATTTCTTTTTTTTTTTTTAGCAACATTTACATTCCACCGCTGCCGACAAAGATATGGAGAATGAGCGCAAGTGCAGAGAGAGCCACGAGGTGAGTGAAGTGACTCAGGTTTTCACCACTGCCAAAGAGGCTGCCATCAGTGGTGGTGGGAGGTATGGAGGTAGAGCAGGAGAACCACATGTCAAAATCAGGGCCTTCGGAGGTGAAATTGGCAAAGCTCGGTCTCATGCCAGTGACCGTGTCGCTGATCCACTGCTGATAGTTGGACACTCGAGTGTAGACTCCGGGTTTCATTGGAAGGGCGCAGCCATCACCAAAACTCACCACCCCAGCCTGGACCCACATAAGACTGTTGTACATCACCAGCGGTCCTCCCGAGTCTCCCTATGAGGGGAAGCAGAAGAGATTTAAATTTTGCTTCTGCTTAAATAAATTTTTTTTGTGCGAGTAAGAGTTGAGATTGTTTTTGCTTGAGCACAATGGAATTTACATTATGTAAAATCTGTTAGGCCTGATTCTTTACAACAAAAAAAAGTTGAGCTAAAAAAAATCCTTATAAATTGGTGGTGTATCACCTGGACTCCCAGTATGCAACTTCTACAAAAATGTTTTTTGTTTTGTTTTTTACATATTTGTTAAAACTATTCCCATATCATGACAGTAAGACGGTGACCCTTTCTCACTTCAACAATTCACTAAACACAAGATACTCAAAAACACAAAATTAACTGAGCACAGCTACACATTAAGAAAACACAGATATTAACAAAATCGAAGAGCTAGATATCTGTGGGAAACCTAAGACGTTGCTGATAAGAGGACACCACTTTTGGCTTTACAGTCAGAAGTTATTCGTGCTTTGGCATGTTTGTTGAAAATATAAAAGCTATGGTGACACCGCTATCAAAGCATATTTTTGAGTTGGGACATAATATAAAGCTCTGCTTCGTTCTTTTTCTCAGTGGTAACTTATGACCATTTTCCTGCCTATCTAAACAAAGAGAGAGTGAATGCCAGAATAATTTCATGGTTCTAAAGTGAAAAGCGGTCTCATCCAATCTGCGATGACCCAGGTTTCCTGCTGGGATCTCTTCCATTTTGTTAATGTTGTTCTTAATTGGTAATTCTGCTTAGTTAATGTCACTGTTTTTGAATATGTTGTTTTTAAATTTGTGGTTGTTTGCTAAATTGCTTAAGTAGTTTGCACTTCAGGGCCAGCGTCTTCTGCATTATGAGACAGATAATCTGTGAAATGGTCGAGCTCCTCCACCCGCCCCTGTGTCGCATGCGAGTCCCTATCACTCAATAAAAACTAAAAATCTGCCCCGCGTTTCCCAACATCTCATGCACTGATGTCTTGTCCCTTGAGCAGGTGGAGTGTACAGAAAATGGATGGATTGTTTGTTCAGTGGGCTTTAGTTGTAACTAGGCTGGACATCATATCACCATATATTTTACAGAGTTGAGAAGATCCAGGTACATGACGAATCACACACACACACACAAAAAAGTCACCTGACACGAGTCCTTTCCTCCCTCATTAAGGCCAGCACAAATCATGTTCTCTGTGATGGCGGCAAAGCCTTGATTGTAGCATGAGCACTTGTTATTTCCTATGATCGGTACTGTAACCTGCTGCAGGATGTCAGGGAACATCCCGTTACCTAATGGAAGAACAATTTGAGCATTTTTGTTTTATTGGACTTCAGAAAACACGACTGTTTGAGCTAAATTAATGATCTGTAACTTACCAAGGCTACCAAAACCAGTGACCCAGGTGTTGGTACCCTCATGAAAGGTGCTGTTATGTGAAGCTAGGCACACCGGCTGAATGTAGTTTGTGAAATTGACGGGAGCTGACAGCTTCAGCAGAGCGATGTCATTGTCAAAAGGGACAGAGTTGTAATCTGGATGGCTGAAGATTTGTTCAATCCCCCGAGTCACTTCGTTGGGGTTGGGTCCTGATAAATTGTAGGCACCCAGACGAACTTGAGACATGATGGTGTCACTATAATAGACAAAAATAACAAAGAATGAGTTGTGAGTTCAGCATTTAGAGATTGTCCCCATCACCCTAGGAATCAGAGGTGAGAAGAGTAGCACTATTTTAACAGTCTTGCTCAAGGAAAAGTAGAGAGTAGCAGTCTAAGAAATTAGTAAAAAAGCATTTGGTAAAGACTACTAAACTACTGAATAGTTGATCAAATCATCAACCATTAGATATTTAAAAATTATATGACCAGACAGACCAAAATGTCATCACACTATCTGTATGGACTAGTCACCACAGAAAAACATCCCCATCCTTTGACGCTTGCGCCATCATGCTTCAGCATAGGGATTGTAATTGGGGAATTAAATGTTTCGTGGTCTAAAGCAGCGGTCTGTAGCATTTATGAATTTTTTTTTTTCGTATCACATATTTGTCAAAACTATCACAATGTGTTGTGACAGTACAGTATGAGACAATCTGTGAAAAAATCAAACTCCTCTGCCTTCTCCTTATGGACCTGCCGTTACCCGAACAAATACACTGCTCTGTCATAAACAACCAATCAGAGCCAGGAGAAGGCTCTTGGTGCTGCTAAACAATCACCCTTGTTTACGCGCTGCTCACACCCTCCCCATTTCCATGTGCTACGCTGCAGCTGGTTCACCACAATGAAGGCTGTCTGAATGCCATGGCTAGTTAGCATGGCCACCGGTGAGTGGATAAATGATTTTCCTGGAACTGTAAGTTGTTTCTCAGCCGTTGGCGTATACAAACGTGATCGACAGCGCTAAGGCCTGCCTTCTGGCTCTGATTGGATGTTTTTAACTGCAAACATCCGGTTTGCAGTTAAAAATGGGACGTTTTTAACATCCAGTTAAAAAACATCCAAGCAGTGGATGTTTTTTTTAGCAAGCAGTGGATTTCTTCAGGGAGAAGAAATGCACCCTGATAATAATGTGTGTATCTTTTCACATATTATCTCATATTGTCACGACAGGGAGATAGTTTTAACAAATATGTAAACTTATTTTTGTTACAGTTACACACTCTAGCTTTAACAGCTTCCAGAAAAAAAACGTGGAAGTAAATCCAGATATGATCAAGTGGTTGTAACCATGCCCAACGAGAGACACAAATCTCACCGTCCAATGCAGTGAGCCGCGGTCAACACCCACTGGTTGGTGATCAGGGATCCTCCACAGAAGTGACTACCATCTGCCTGTAGGCTGACCTGCCAGGGCCAACGGCCTCGGAATGCATTCTCGCCCCCAACAATCCGGGATTTTATAGCTACAGTACCACACACTGTTACAGAAAACAATAAACAATAATAAATGTCATTGACATATAATTTAACAAAAAAAATACATTGTGCATAGTTTCACCACTTACTGCCAAGGTAAATAGAAAGTACACCCTCCTTAATTAATGACCAGATCGGCACAGGACAGATATTGACATATTTATTGGCTTAAAATAGTCATACAAATCTAAAAATAAAATGAAATGCAAATTGCATTAGACTGTTCAAATGGCTGTATTCATTGGAATCACTGCTAAAAGATGCACAAGTTCTGATTTGAACATTATGCATCTACTACTCAAGTAATCCAAAGAAAGAACATCATTATCTTAAAATGTGACGTTAATATGCTCTAATCTGAAGACAAAAGAAGCAAACTTGTAAAACATGTAGAATTAATCTTTGAAACTTACTTGGCTGCTGTTGTGCCTGACAACCTGAAACAAAGACCAAAGTTGAGTTTATTAATTTAAGAAACAACCGTCTCCAACTTGAAGATGTCATGACTCACAATATGTTTTGAGTTATATTTCTTATCCTTTATATTTGTAGTCCATTAGACTCTAATCTCAGATACATTGACTATGAAAGATGACCCAGTTTGTGAAGTTGGTGTTTGTTTTTGTTTTTGTGATAAATTTATTCAGGGACCAGGTTAAATTTGCATCCAGTACAAAATAAGCAAACGGTTATTTGTGAGGAGTGGTCGTCAGTTTGCAATCAACTCAACTATGTGCTGGTTGTTATACTACATCAATGTGGCATTTTATTTGTGGTCCTATCCACAAATAAAATGTGGCATTTTATTTGTGGCATTTTTCAAATATGTTTCTCAATCTTGTAAATATTGTTTCGTTTTTGAATTTCAAGGCAGAAATTGAAATGTTTTATTTATGATCATGATTTATTTCAAAGAAGAGAAAAGAACTTTGTAATTGTCACAACTTCTTGCATAGTGATTATGTAAAGTACTGCATCTAAAAGTTCAACATATGCAGGGTATACAAGATGCCTTGATTTAAATTTTTAAAATTCTTATCATTAAATTAAGTATTGAACATACATGTGATACTTTTAAGCATCACACTTTGGACCGTCATGCGCAAAACATTACACTCTACGATAAATAGAGAGGATACTTCTGAGAGATAATCTGCAAATTTCTCAGTTTATTTCAAGCGTGTTTTTTTTTGCAATAAGAAATGTGTACTTATTTTTAACAAAATCAAAACATTTGGAATCATCTTAAATCTAACAAAATTAATCTTTTCGTGGCTTAGGTTAGCTTAAGTCTTAAAATCTACTAGTTTTGGGGTGCTGTGGTGGCGTAGGTGCATATTACAACCCACATATGGAGGCTTTAGTCCTCATGCCGGTAGTCGCAGGTTCAATTCCCGGCCTGGCGACATTTGCCGCATGTCTTCTCCCTCTCTCAATC
>CAEGAE010028083.1:0-18946 GCA_903067095.1 Girardinus metallicus | reverse complement strand
TGCTCTTTATATATATATATATATGTATATATATATATATATATATGTATATATATATATATATATATATATATAGCTCTTTTAGCCTAGCTGACATGTTCAGAAAGGTTCTACTTAAGCTAAGTGAAGGTCTGACAGTAACCAGTTGTGGAACTGGCAGGTTAAACCGGACCGAAAATGTGGCTGATCATAACTATTTTAAAAATTACCAAGGAAATTTCAACTGAAATGAATTCATTTCAAAGCAGTTTAATTTTTTTTTTTGTTTGTTTTGCATTCCGTCTGTATATAATTTCCGATGTTAACACCTAGTTAATGATCTGAAACTTTCAAGTGTGACATAAATGCAAGCAAGAAAGAAATCTTTAAGGGGCGGAGACTTTTTCCAGAACACTGTGCTTCTCCTTTTTCGCCTGCTCTACCTTGTTCTCTCTCTCTGCCCTAACCAGGTGTGACAGATTGATGCTGGCACTATTGGAAATCGTTGCACAGAAAATCTCATAAGGCTAAAGATTTATATTCTATCACCCCTCCTCCACAAATCATTCCCCATTTCACCTGCTGGAGTAAGTGGGAGTTATAAAAGGTAAAAAAAAAATAAAAAAATAGAGAGAGAGCGAGAATTTGGACTCACTAGAGGGACAGAACGAACGAACCCCTCGCCTTAGTGACTAAACTTTTGACAGCGTTTCACGTCTTCTCCCGTTAAGCTGCCGAAGCGCCACAAGAATTACAGGGGCATACAACCCCGAGGTAGAAATAAATGCTGTGCTTTTTCTCAGAACGATAAGAAAGATTAAATATACACGCCATCACACGAGCGCTCAGGGTTCAATTGTCAGCTATGACTCACACCACTATGTACAACTCTAATAAAACATGCAGCGAGATCATAAAAATGTAAAATGGAACATTCTGGCAGGTGCGGAATACATTACGCGGCAAGTCAAACCGGTGTACTTACAGGGAGTCCTCTCTCTCCGATTCCCGGCAATCCGGGCTCTCCTTTAGGGCCGGGCTTCCCCTGCAAGACCACCGTGTTGCCGTCGGCTGGCAACACCGGGCACACTTCGCATGGGTCACCCTGAAGATTTGCACACAAATTAAACAAGCGGCGTGTTGATCGGAGCGCAGGGACATGCAGATGAAAAGATTAAGGATGTGGCATTATTAAACCTTCTCTCCTTTTGGACCTCCTGGGCCTCTTGGTCCCTAGGAAAACAACAGAATCTCTGTCAAACACTGATGTATCAGCTCGTCATTACAGTACAGTCTGTTGGAAGCTGTGCATGCACTGCTGAATATCAATCAACGCTTAAAAGAGTCTCTCACCGGGTCTCCTGGCAATCCGTCTTCTCCATTCGGTCCTGGGTCTCCCTGTAAATGGAAAGTTGAAACTGAATATGATAGCATGAAACACGAATTGATCGTGTCAGTAAGGTTAGCTTGGAACTGACAGCAGGATCCCCAAAAGATCAGGAAAAGTTGGGCATGGTTGTCTCTACTCTTGTTCAATTAACCACCATACTCAAAATGTGTGCTTAATAACTATAATTTATTTTAAACAATAGCTTCACATGAAAAACTACTCTTGATTTTGAGTGTTACAGCGAAGGTAAAAGTTTGAAGAAAAGAAAAAAAGTAGGACTAATTTAATAAACAATGTGTCACACAGACAAATGTCATAAAATTTGATTGTTTTCATGTAAACAATTACATTGATTTGTTTTTCTTATGCTACACTTTACATACAAGAAACTAGACTTTTTTTTTCTTTTTAGCAATTTACTGCTAAGGCTGTAAAGAGATTATGTGGCACATGATAAAAATTATCGAGCTGTGGTATTGACTATTTCGATTCAAAGTGAAGTCTGTCTTGTGATGTGCTTTCAAGGCGCCGAGTTGGCCCTACTTCGTGTTGTAACATAGGTTTCAGCAATTATTTGAAACCCCAGAAATTAAGTTTGGTGTTTTCAGATGGACAACGTGTAGCCACAGCTATTCTGAAATAAGAATTTGAGTTTCTTGGTTGTGTTGAGGGAGTTCAAAAGGAGGAGTGCTTCTTGGCTCCTAGAAGATGTCTCCAACACTTTAATATTTTCTTGTCTTTGAATGAACAAATTGTAAAAGAAAATCAACCACAACAATGTTTTTTTTTTCAGCCCAAAAAGTCAATAAAACTATATTGACGTTGATGTTAGCAGAAGCTATAGATGTGGTAATTTTTTCCATCTTTGTGAAAATACAAAAAATAAACATTTTTATCTATTCCTGTATTTTCAAACTTTCAATTATATTGTTTTCACTTCTCATCCTTGAAATCAACACTTGAAAATGATTTTTGTATTTGAGTTGATCGTTACGATTCATACTTGTTTGATAATTTCAAATATTTAAGTGTAACAAAAAAGCAAAAGCGGGAGGCAAATACAGAATAAGATCCTTAGTTGGTGGATTAAAGCACTACTGTATTCATTTGAGTGTGTGAGGTTCATCACACACTCATTTAACTAGAAAATGTTCAGGTCTGCTTTGTGATCTTGCAGATTAAAACTCTGGCACAAACTATTGCTTATGTCCCAATGCATCTATTTTAGACCCTCCTAATGGGGAGGAATTTAATAGTACTCATCACCAATTTGTTCCAATTCACTGTACCAAGAGTCACAACTGAGTTGGTAAAAAGGAAATCAAATATCCTGCTTTCAACTCAGACAACTGTAAAAGCTTATCTTTCGTTGTAGATTGATTTTTTTTTTTACATTTTGGATGTCCAAACATCGGGGTGTGAATGCATTCACTGATCAGCACAAATACTGTTTGCGATAAATGCGATCACATAGTTTCACCCAAGTTCATATTCTTTTGTTAGAAATTATTCAAAGTGTACAATTGTTTGGTAAGTAAACATAGGAATACATCTCTTTTCACCTTTAAAAAGTGTTAAAACTTGCTACCAATGCAGCATGTCAATCATTTCATCAGACAGTTTAAGCAAACAGCCTACCTTCTCACCTCCACCATTGCCAGGAGGGCCCTGTGAAGATAAGCAAATTATTCAATTTACTCTTGAGTGAATTATATATATATTTTTTTACCAAATCTTCCATCATGGAAAAGTCCTCTCACCGGTGGACCCGGCTTTCCAAATCCTGGCAGACCTGGAAGTCCGGGCTTCCCTGGCTCCCCAGCTAACCCCTCCGGACCCACAGAACCCGGAGTGCCCTGGCAAAACAAACCCGGCACAGGTTCTATCAAATCCAAACTGGGCTGCATGAATGTGAATGTGACAGACAGGCTGATGACAGAAACCCCAAGAGTTAAGACAGACAAACCTTCTGTCCCTTGGGGCCGACGACGCAGATGGACCCTGCTCGACCCTGGGAAATGGTGACAGACAAGAAAGGAGAGTGACATCATCAGCGTGTTCTGAGAGGGAATAAAACGAGCGCCGTTGGTGTTAAAGAAAACGCAGAGCTTGTCTCCTTTATAGAAATGTTCAAGTCTTTTAGATTTCCCTACTTTATTTAACATCGTTCACCAAAAGGAAAAAATAGACAGGGTTATCATAAAGCCTGTGAGATGAATTGTCTTCAGTGGTGCATGTGATATTTTCTGCCTGCCTGACTCAAGCCACATCGACGAGCGCATTCATTTTCAGAATGTCAGATGGATGAGTGGAATTAAAAACAAAATCTATTCTCCCCCACCCCACCAAATCCATCTGGCTACAACAAGAACTTAGCTTAGAAAACTGCCAAATGTGAGTTTGTCGGATGCCAGAAAAAACTGCTGGAATCTCTCGGCGACCTGCTAGGGCTGTAATTGGTTCCTCAAAAGTTTTCATGCGTTCGCGGGCTCATTGCACCGTTCAGGGGGGAAGATTAAAAGGTTTAAGTCTTCCTGAATAGACGGCTGCCTGTGTGAGAGACAAACGGCCCAGTCAATGAGGCGGCATTGATTGTGCAAGCTTTGTTGCTCTAGCCTAATCTAACAGGCATTAGCAGGTTGACTTAACGCAACAGGAGCGGGCAGATATCAATGAGAGCCCGAGTTTAGAGAGTGGTACCACATGGGTTTTCTGAATATCCGCTTAGGCCTGATAAAAGTAACCGCACAGCAGGATGAGTGAGCATCTCTCGGAGATGTCCTCTCTTATTTATGCGATTGTAAAAACCGTATTTTGACCTTACTGTCTGACTTGCTCTAGATGTGTTGAAGAAAACAAGCACGAAACACCTACATCCTTCCCCGGTGTTCCTGTCAGGCCTTGCGGACCGATCTCCCCCTTCTGACCTTTTTCTCCCTGGACAAAACCACCAAGAGAATGAGAGGTTAGAATCTAATTGGATGATCATTAGGGGGTTACGTCTTGATTATTAATCACCAAAAGTTTCTTCAACTGTTCACCTTGTACCCAGCTGCCTGACCCCGGTTGGAAGCCGTTCCCTGTGGAGGTAATCAGCGGAGATAAGGCCAAGATCAATGACTTGGCTCTAAAAGAAGACAAAACGTACACACACACGCCCGCACACAACCTGGAGCATGGAAAACATAGTAAGCAGTCAGTAGCCTGCGTGGGCTAACACCAAGAGGCTATTGCCCCATTTACGCAAAGTCTCTGAGAAAGAAGCTGGTCTTTTCTAAAATTGGGAAAACCTCAGAGGTTTTTTCACATTTTGTCAAAATACAACCACAGACTTTTTATGGCAACAGGACAATTACCAAGTCCAAAAAAAACAAAAAAAAGTTTTTTCAAAACCGATCTAAATCCCATGGGTTTATATTCACAGTTATGCTCAAAAAAAGTAATAGTGTGACTATATAAAGTGTATAGTGTGGCAGAAAAGTGGGGGAAAACAAACAGAATAGGTTATCAAATTTACATATATTCCATTAATTGGTCAGAAGTAATCAAAGTAGGTTTATCCAAGATATTTTATTATGTTTATTAAGTTGACAAGTCAGACAAATGTATGCCATGCAAAAAGGTTTAACAAGCTCAACTGAATTAATTGTGATTAAATAATCGTGAGCTGCATCCTCTGTAGATGCCCTACTTTATATTGGTCTATAGCATAACATCCTAGCAAACTACATTGAATTCTATAGTTGTGAAGTGCAAACTGTGAAAAAGAAAAAAAAAGTTGAGGGGGTGTAAATATTTTTGCAACTTATACAATACACATGTTAGTCAGTTGCAGCTTACTCATTAAATCCCCCTTTCGTCCTGCAGGTCAACACATTTACATTCTTGCATGGTTAATAAACACTCTACTGGTAAAATAAAAATACACAAAGAACAACAGGGTTTCCAGCTGCACAATTAATATTGTGGCTGAATGCCTGAAAAATGAGGCTCTGCATAAGAATCAACCCAAAAATGCTGAAGGGGGCTTAGCTGGGTTGGAAAGCGCTGGTACGTGTTGCTGCAACCTGTGGCTGAAACTCTGGGACTCACCGGCTCGCCTTTCTCGCCCTTCTGGCCCCTGGCTCCATCTGTGCACTGAGGTTAGAGACAGTAGTTTGGCACAAATTTTCACAAATCACCTTTGGCAAGAAGCAAGAGACAAAAAAGGGCCAATCCTAGCTCACTGTAGGCTATGCAAAAAACAAAAAAAAACAAAAGGAAAGGCAAGCAGCATGAGCGTGGGAAACAACGACTAGATTACTTACTGGACCTGAGCAACCATCGCCCTGAGACACAGAGAGATAGAGAGGATGGATGGTTATTTGTGAGTGCGCCATGAAATCAGAATGCTGTGTCGTGTTGCTATTTGGTCAAAGCCTAGCCTTCAATTGCTTCCCATTAATTAGCTTCATTCATTTTAGCTTCACGTTACATCCACATCCTTCATACTCACCCGGCCACCTTTTCCGCCAAGGTTTACAACCTGAAAAACACACACACAGGGAACATCGTGACATATCTCTTGGATTGACATTTCAAACAGAAAGAAGTAAAGATCAGCGATCCTTACATTTTCTTCCTTACTCAGGAGTAAACAACCAGCACACTACAGACACAGAGAAAGAATAAATTAACGCTGCTTTGGGCTTTATGAAGAAATTAAGTCTTGTAGTTTCTGCTGTCGCCTGACAGTGGCACTCTTGCACAAAATTCAACTTTTCAAAATCTCCCTGCTGCTACATTATGCCGATAAAAGAGGATGAGTTGTATGCAAGTGGGCACACACACACACGCACGCACACGCACATCTCCCGTGGGAACAGGAGATCAATAGGAATGTCTGATTCCCATAGCACCGGAGTGAGCAGACCAGCTGCTCCTGCAGGATGGTGCAAAAACATGATCACAGTCACATGCACACACCAAATAAGGACAACAATTATAAATAACTGAAGCGATTTTTTTTTTTTTTTTTTTGTGGCGGAAGCGGGTAATTAAAGCGGAATTACTGCAGCCCGTGTTTCTGGGAGTCTGGCTTTCACACACCAGGAAGTTTCCAATATGCTGAAGTTGTGACTATGCGAGCTTGCCGAGACAAGACAGAGTCAGAGAGAGAGAGAGAATGGTTGTAACAGCACAGAGACAACGTGTAATTCTAGCTCTTCCCTTTATTCCCCTCTTCCTCTCACACGCTGCAGATCTATCAATGGCTGCCTGAACCAGCTGCAGTGACGACTCACTCTTTCCATGTTCTCATTTGGGATTGAATGCAGCTTAAAAAGATCTACTAAAAGCCTACAGAGTACTTTATTTATTCCCAATGTTATATTACAAAGCAATACAAAAGAAACACTGCTCTTATAAGTTTATATTGCTGATGTTAGTGCTGTTAACTAATTCAGATAACTAATAATGTACACACAAACACATCTCTTAATATAAAAGTTTAGAGTTTGCATATTGACTCTTGGTGGAAACTTCACATTCAGGCATGTAGATTCTAGAATGAAGATTAAGTAAAGAGCGAGCATCTGAACAGGCAAGAGGAAGAATTTTAGTGACTTTGAAAGTGGGATGGCTGTTAGTGCCTGACTATCTAAGCAGGCTAAATCTATTTCATGAAGAATTACAGCAGTTTGGAGACAAAAGATGGTCTCAGCCAGTACTACAAGGTGGACCTAGTACAGTGGTAGATGAGTGTGTTGTTAGCCTCATCTATTTTCTGTCATATCTGTAGTGAACATTAAATACTGCAAACCTTTCCCTTTGACTTTATTGTTACATTGAGTTTCATTTGCTCAAAGTTTTCTCTTACTCTGTTTCTTTGTGGTTTAGAAGGTAACAGCTCTTAAATATTGATGTTTCTGTCACTTTTAATAGAATTATTTATAATCAGGACATTAGAATCAAAAATTCAAGAAGATTTATGTTCATTAAAAAGATCCTTCCAGCATTTTAAACAGTCTTTTATTTTATTCTTGATCAAAAAGAACATCCTACACAATCCTTTTTTTGTAGATTTTAGTGGGTTTTCTTTAAAAAGAATAGGCTACGTGGCTTTTATTAGCACCAAAGCAGATCTGAACACACCCTAATCTATATCCTACCGAGGACAGATTAAGATTTGGGCATATTAATATCGGGTGTGTAATGAAGCCCAAGTCTTAAAAACACAACAAAAAAAAACAAAGACTATCATATCATAATGTATGCAGACTATTTGTTTTGAGTGACCTCAAGAAGGTAACTCTTAAATGCAATTGAATCTTACATTTGTATAAATATTTAAATCAGTCCAAATCAATGACGCACTTAGGTGATAGACAAAAACTCTCTGAGTATTTTAAGGAAAAAAAGAAGCAAAGGGCTTGGAATTACAAATACCAACAGAAAACAGGACTGAAAGTAAAGTGCTCTTGGTGCATGGGGAGGTTAAGCTTTGCTGCCCAGTGGCGACTTTGTGGCTGACTCCACAGCGGTTAGCTGTACCTCATCAAAAGACTGGAGCACTGAGCCGTATACAGTTGGTGAAGCAGGAGAACCTTTTTTTTTTTTTTTTCTTAGAGATGGGTCCAGGACCTCTGATGTCATGACAAGATGAAAACAGGCTTTCAGACAAAAAACTTATCCAGAGTGGAGCCCATCGTGTGTGGTATAAAGGCCGCTGCCGGTGTGAAACTGTAGCAGACCGTGTCCCATTGGGAAAGACATCCGGTGAGTAAAAGTGATTCTTATTGAAAGAGGCACCTCATTATTTCAATTCAAGCTAGGAGAATACAATGCGTATGTCAGACGCTGCATTAACGGGAAGGATTTGTGCATTAATTAATGATACGATTTTAAGTAAACCGCCGTAAGGACAGGAAGTACAACAGGAAGTGTGTTTGGGAACATGATCGTCGCATTGCGGAACAAGAGAAGACCCAAAAACCTGAGTCTAAAATGCTCATATTGATGGAGCAATACAAGGACAATCGATCCATTCCTGTTGAAGCAACCATCCACTGTTAAGCAATGTTGGAGGGAAGTTAATGTTCCTGCTCATGTTGTTCCCGGTGAAGATTTCGCAATAGTAAAAAGTGACCATCAGGGGATCAACATACTTCTGTATTCATCCCATAACCACAACTACCTAATTATATCCTCATTTTACCCATTTCTACGAGAATAAAGCATAACACATGGCCAGAAAGGTAAGGTCAATGCATCCTACCTGTCTTCAACAAGTTGTGAGGAGTTCGTTGAGTTAATGATAAACTACGCAAGTGATTGTAAAACAGCAATACAAATATTAATATTTAGCTGTTTTTTTGTATAGATGCAACTCCTTACATTGATTGAGATCATCTAACCTCCATTTTTAGACTTTTTAGCAAACAGGAGAAAGTTGTGAAACCATTTTTGGCATTTGAACCAATTCATTGTCCTGCAAGACAGTTTTGCAGCTTTTGTTATTGCGGTAGCGGAAAGCCTTGGATTGGATTTATCTAACTGTGGAGGCCAATGTTTTGATAAACGCAGCAACATGTCAGGGTGGAATAACGGCCTGCGGCGCATTTAAAGCAAAGAAATCGTTTATTCCTTTATGTCCCATGCACAGCTCATTCTCTAAACTTGGCGGGTGTTAACATCACAGAGACCAGCATTATTGAAGTGCGGAAGTTTTTGATGTACTCCAATATTTGCGCTCGTTCCGCTCTGCATCTGCTTCTAGAAGGGAGCCTGTTTCTGAGAACTAGGACATTTGTATTGGTTTGACATTGAAGTCACTGTCAAATACTTGGCGAAGTTACTGTGCTGGGCCTTGTTAAGCTTTTCGGCATAATAATTCCAAAATGTGAGAGGCTCTGGGGACGATGCTTAGCTATCAAAATGAAAAAAAAAAAAAAAGACATGAAAAATGCAGCCATCACATTGAAAAATGAGATTATGTAGGATCTGCCTTTTGGTGAACTCCTAAAAAAAAAAAAACATACTTAATTGTTTCTAAAAGACAAATGTAACTTTTCAAAAGTGTGACCTACACGTTTCTCAGACAAAGTGAATCAATTCGGAGCTTTTATTGAACCTCACGGATTGAAAATGTGTCCTTCAAAACTTCTGACAATGCTTATGGATTACAGTCAGCATTTCCCTGTTTATCTTTATCTGACAGTGCTTGTCAGCAGCTGCCAGGACAAACTATCATTCCCCCAAATGGGCAGAGTTGGAAAAAAAAAAAAAAAAAGAATTCGACTGAGAGATGTCTCAACAGTATGTTGGCCAATGAGTCTCAATTGGTAATGGAGCCGGGCATTGATATAATTTATGAGTTTCCTTCAAGAAACGCCATCTTGTCCAAACGTTCTTTCTTTCTACACACAGGTGGATTTTTTTTATCGGTGCTTAGAATGTCAGCGAACAAGCAAGATTTTTTGGTGAAGTTTGGTAAGAAACATTATTGCTTGTCCACGGTACAGGTGAATGACGACTTCTCTTGGTGGTTTTGTCCTGGTCATGCCAGGTTTTTAAAAAAAAAAATGTTTTTATGTTTTTGATTGGTTGTGTGGTAATGAATACGTGTTAGCCTGTTATTAGCAAATAATATTTGAAAGAGAATATACTCTTGAGCTCATAATTAAAGTTGTGTCAAATTACCAGATAAGCATCACTTGGCACTGTCTGTTTGGAATGTGGCAATTACCTGCAAACTATATGTGTCACTTAACCTAATGCTAATGTAGCTGTTGATAAAAGTATTGCATAGGCTGGCCTTAATTAGCATCTGCACAGAGTGAAATTGTAGCGCCAAGGTTGTTTAATTGATCTCTGACTTTTTTCTAACATGATTTACTGTAGCCCTTTTCCTCAAGTGCCATGTTTGATTAAGCCAAGACTGCAGCTCAGCAATAAATTGTGAGCATGCAGATTTTTCTAAATTTTTATCCTCTTCCTTCGTGTACGACTTGTGTTTTGCCCTGCGTACCAATGCCAAAGAAAGGGAACTACATTCTGGGATTGCGCCACTGAAATTGCCTTTTTGTGCTGCTAAGAAATTTCTGCAGATTGATGGGAGCTGAGCCTTTTCACTCATACGACCATGAAGCGCAGATGTAGAGGAGGGAAAAAGTGCAGAAGAATAGCTGATGAGGCATAACATGAACACTGGTGAAAATTGGCTCTTGACTGAGCTTCGGGATCATGCAGTAGATGTAAAATTTAACACATATTCAGCCCGTTTATTAACATAATAACATTAATTCATGAGCCTGCTCGGCTTTAGGAATAGCTGGAATAGTATCCACCTTTCAAAATCGTTCTTATTCAACGGATAAATTGCCCTATAGCTGCATTGAAGAAAAAAAATAATAATAATAATCTGAGCTCTTGTAATCTAACCAAATTAAATTCACTTTTATTTCCTTCCTCTAACACTATGGTGAGCCACGAGCGCCAACCCTGGCAATACCCCACATTGAGGAAGTCAAGAAAGGCAGCCTGATACATTAGTAAGCACACATCGGAGCAACATAATGAAGCGTTTGGAGTTTTGTATTCTATTTGTGAACAGAGCATGCCTATTGTAGGTGAATGACAAAAATTAATAGGCAGAAGGAACACCCCAACTGAGACCGGTTGCATAATGAGGCGTAAATCAGTTTCTAAAGTGTTCGAGAATGGCAGCAGGAGACGGCGTCAAATGCACCTGCTTAGCCTGCACATTGTCCTCTTGTTTTAATTTAAACAGAACATGCAACTCTCTGGACGGGCTTAGCGAGACAGCAAAAGACTCAATTCAAAGTGTCGCTCTAGTCCATCTGAAAAAAAAAAAAACGGTTGTTTTTTTTTCCCTAAGACAGCAGAAGGAAACTGGAGCACATACTGGGAACATGCTCCTTTCACTTTGTGAACCGAAGAGTTTACAAAGCGGTCTTAGCTGGAGCCAGTTGTCCCGCTAGTCTCATTAAAAATGCAGCAATGTTGAGTCACGTGTGTGCGAGTGGGTGTGAATCGTGAGGCTTACTTTTGCTGCAAGATCCTTGGATGCAAAAATATCCTGTTGGCGGAGAGAAAAAAAAAAAATTGAAGGTCATCAGAGAACATTTTTGTATCGCAGGGAAGTTGTTGCAGTCCATCCTTTTAAATTTTGCATCATTTAAAATGCATCAGATAAACAACAACAACAGCAATATAGAAAAAAAAAACAGGAGACATTTCAGTTACATTGATATGTCATTAGGACTTATTCTGTACTGTATTTTTAAGAGATAAAAAACACATGAGCTTATGAAGAACATGAAGTACTGTATCCTATAAGCCCCAAGGTACGTAAATATATAGACCGCCTGCTGTGTGCAGAGTAGCAAATTGATTTGGAAAACAAGAGTCAACAAGGAGGTAAAGGAAGTAAGCAAAAGCTGAGTGAAAGCAATTTGCTCAAGACAGCAAAGTTAAGAGGCAAGAAATAAGAGCAGTGGCATAGAGAAGAAGGGAAAAGCCATTTTACAGGTAGTGTTGAACTTCATCATAAAAACTCCAGTAGTCACACATAAGGCTTTAAAAAAACAAAACAACAAAGGCACAGAGAAGACTTTGGATCTTTCGAAGCCTGGATGACCTTTCAGTTGGAAACTGGGTTGAAAGCAAGAAAGTGAATAAAAAAAAAAAAAAAAAAGAAGAAAAAAGAGGCTTACAGTGCAGCAAGATAAGAAACACTGTGGGTGATATTTGTTATATTTCAGGAAGGCAGCAACTGCTGTGACCCCTCACATGCACACACAACGCCGAACCAAACCTTATTTGATACTAGTTGCAAAGAAAGGTTGTTTGACATCATCAGAAGATGAGGGTCAGAGGAGTCAATTATACCTCTTGTATCCTGCTGCCCTGCCGGTGAGACAACCACTGCAAATTGCAACCAAACAATTGATAAGGGCAATGTAACCTTACTGTAAATCTCCCCAGAAGGTTTACTTTTTTGCATTGTATTGTTATTTAAACCACTAGCAAGCTGAGTTACTACCATTATGAAGATGATAACATATTTGTCTAGATATTAGCCATACAAAGTTGACTGTTAATGGCATTCTACTTTAGGTTGATAAAAAAAGTAAAAAAAAATTAAATAAAAATAGTGCAACTTACAAGACGTTGATTGTACTATTGCATACCTGAATTTAATTAGTCTTGTTAGGAAACAGCTATTTGGTACACTCTTCTCAAGATGTCAAATGCTTGAAAGTGAAAGCTAAATTTACAGACTTTCTGATTAATTTGGTTATTCATTATCAGACCACATAAAAAGCACTTACAGATAAACATTGTATTTTCAAAAGCAGCCCTGGTCTCTAAAATTGAAAAGGCATATGAGACCATAATATTGCTGCAAAATAACAATACGAAGGAAACATCCTTCACGGGTAATATTGTAAATAACTAACTCACACACAACACAAAATCTTATTAGTTGTTCCACAACAAAAAAAAGTCTTGATTTTGCTCTTAAGCAAATTGGTCCTTGCGTCTACATCTCTAACCCTATGTAACAACTAACTGTGCTGCATTGTTAACTGTAGCTTGGAGGCAAACAAGAACAAGATGGAATTTGATTTCTGCAGAGCTTCTTTTATGTTTGTTTTTCCTATAACAGTGCTAAAGAATAACTTTGCTTAGCACCTTCACTCAATTAATTTTATTCAGCCAACGTCAGTCAAATTAATTCCAATACAATGCAGATCATTTACGTTTTAATTCACTCCAGTAGATAGAGGTTTAAATTAAAATTCAAACAGTCAGTTTCAATTAAGGTTAGTCTATACTTTGCAAAAGCTAGTGTTGTTCATCTCAATACAACAAATTTCACATATCATATTAAAGCCACTCAAAGAGTTTCTTGCATTTCTCATGTATTTCCACACATATTTCAAAGAATTAATTGTACTTAATGGCAGAATTTCAACTATTAGGATATTAACGTAAAGTTATAAATAGCATTAACTAAATTAGGAATTTTTATCCACACTCCTGACTTATATGCATATATGAAATAAATATATACAGATGACAAAAGGGCAGACACAGCCTGTGTAATCAATTTAGAAAACAGGATTTCAGTTTTTGGCATAATTTCTCAAAAGTGTCTTGAAAACACATCCATAGTCGTTGCTTTTTAAATTTGGTTGACCCCCACTGAACCATCCTGTTTGTTTGGTGAATACTCCACAAACAGAAGGCACAATAAAGCATGCATGCAGAGTTTAATGTGCCGTCACCTAGAAAGGCTTTGTTTAATGGAAACTGGTGTATGGTTCAGTATTATCTAGGCTGCATGCTGGAATCTTGGATTTCACAGTCCATTTACTATGTAGGAAACTAATAAACAGATAAAAATAGAAAGTTTTCTAGTCTGTGAAAACTTTGTGTAACAGCACACACGCCACACTTGCTAGCACAAGTGTGTTTTTATTGTCCGATTCTGTTAAAAAAACAGAATCAGACAACAATGTATGGGGAAACATTATTAGGCTTTAACAGAAGATGTTCTGTTTGTACAAAGGTTTCACACATAAAAGGAATTTTGTTGGGTTTTTTTTGTATGAAATTCTAGGAGGTTGATCTTGGCAAAGCATTTGGAGCTCTGCTGAAGACAAGCTCTCATACAGCGGGGAAGATATGTATTCAACATGTCAATATTTTTCACAGAAAAAAGTGATTTATGCTGATTGATATCTAATCCGCACATACAATTAATTAGTCCACGAATTATGTATGATGACGAGTGAAAGATTGAATAAGCTTGGAACATATCAAGAAAAGGAGAGTGAAAGGGATAAAAATCTAAGAAAACAGCCAAAATTTGTCAGAGTTTGGAACCTATTACTTGGAGCCGTACGGACAAATTAACATCAGATGCTTTAGACGCTTGTCTGTGGTCTATAGAAATGGTTCTCATTATACAAGCATCACACAAGACATATGTGCCTGAATGAGTAAAATACATGTTCAAGACAGTTTAAGGTTGTCATTACCAACACAGGCTTTGCTACTGCAAAGTAAAAAAAAATATATGTATTACTAGATATGTTCAATACTTTTTCCACGCCGTTTCACATGACATGTGGAAAAGGTGAACAGTGTGCACTGACAATTTGTATCTGTGCATACAAATTACAGTTCATTCAGTAACTTGTATGAACTAATATGGAAATTCGAGTCATTATCGATATTCGGTATCAATATTGCCACTATGATAGATATCTGATATTTACCAATATTATGTATATTATTTCACTACCTTTTTGACACTTTGACAAACACGACCACACCGCTGACTTCACCACAAGCTTTTCTGCTGATACAGATTTGTTACAAAATGACTAGCATTGCCCTATATATCTGTTATTGCCGATATATTGTGCATTCCTATTCATTTGTGACAATTTCTTTTATATTCATGGATTATTTGGGTCGCTACTAATATCTGTTTTGTTCAAGAGGTTTTTTTTTCTTGCATGCTTTTAAAACCAAACACTGTGGTTTGAAATGAACTAAGATAAGAGATTGTCTGAATTACATATCGTGGTCCTTGAGTCTTAAAGATCTCCATAAGCCGGCAGATATTCACAGTAGTTGTATTTAGCCAAAACAAAAAAAAAGTCATTTGTTTTCTACTCCAAGATGCTTAAACATGCAAAACTGTAATAACTTCATTATCCTCCTATGTACTTTTTGTAAAAGCTTGCACAATGAGTTTATGTTTAATATGGATGTAATCTAGCATCCATTGCATTCCTGGAATTTTAAATAATTTAGTTGCTCCATCCATTTAGGTTTACAGATTTTCAGACTGAATTACATTTCACACTAGCAGAGTAGTCAAACTGCAATTATACAGAGAAACAAGTCCAAGTGACAGTGAGAGAAGAGGCAGAGAAAAAAAACATGAGATGATTGTGTCTAGCTGTGAGCACCAATGGGATTGATTATTATGTCCCAGAGTCTGGCAGAGCTTGAGCTACAAGTTAACTCCAGAGAGTTACAAACGCAAGTCCCAATGAATAAATAACAGATTTTAGATCCCCCCCCCCCGCCTTTTAATATGTATGATGAAATAAAGAGTAACAAAAAAAAAGAACTCTGAGTCATTGTTGAAGCAATCACCAGAACCAACATTCACATAACACTCCAAAGTGACGCAAAATCTACAGCAGGGTTTAGTTTCAAGAGGGAAGAAGTATCATTTTTGACAAACTGCCCAGAATTAGTTTTTTCCCTGAGACCATCCAAGGTAAATCCGTCTGAATAATAACACTGTCTGTTTCTTTGTGGGTCATGAATTGCGAAAATATATATTATTTTTGTCCAATTTGTTGAAAAGCTTAAATTCTTGTCACCAAATTTGAAACGAGAGGCTTGCAAGTGAAAATGCATTGCACCACTCTCTCTTTAAAGCCTTGTTTCTGTCAGTGAAATGCATTTTATAACTGAGGATGTAGGGTTTGTTGTTTCCATTTTCATACTTCAACTCCATTGAACAACACTTCTGTAAATGTTTGGGAGCTGGGGAAATCAATATCTACACTTCTAAAGGCAAAAATGTTTTCACTGTTTAAAGATTTCCTCCATTGAACATAACAGCTTTTGTATTTTCTATGTTTTTATTTTCACATAATGCAGCACTGCTTTCTGTGGGTGATGGGTAGGCACTGATGTCAAGGCTGTTTAGTTCTCGCCACAAACACCAGTTTATTTTTTTTTTCTTGAACGCCTCTATGAAGGAGGAGTTCAAGTGGTGAAAACCACCCGTCCTTTGTGCACACATGCAACTGCATATTGCCAAGCAATGTTGGTATGTTCATGACATACACTGTCAGATGGTCCTTGTCTTCTCGGCTGTGCAGCCACGATTTCGATCAATAATGCTCACAAGACAATTTTAAAGAATCCTAACATAAAATATCCCATCATTCTTTTCATAAAATGATCAAAATTTAATATTACTTTATTTTCCTAACAATTCCTCACCCTATTGTATTTCAATACTAGGTATTTCTCGTCCAGGTCGTCTCGACCTCTTTTATACATTCCTAATTCCTGTGTATACTGGATGGTTGTGGGGGGTGTTGAAACTTTCTTCTAGTGGTCAATGAACAAAAGGCATTGTCAACTCTAGACCATTCAACATTTCATCACGGCGCCAAACATATAGCAGACCAGATCAGAAAGCATGAGTTAGACCTTTACCTCTGTGGCACAATTTCATGAAAGTGTGGTTCCAATTGATTCAACTGCATGGTAAACATGTATCCCATGCTAAGCTACATTCTCTTTCACATATATTTGGAGTAAGAAGTTTTTTTTATTATCATCATTATTTGAACAATGTTTATGATTACATTTTGTGTTTTTATCAAATAACAGCCCATTTCTAGTTTGTGCGTGTCGCGGATGTGGAAATTACCTGGCTAAACATGTTTTCATCCAGGTCGTTTTCAGCCGCTCGACGGCTCTTTGCAGCATCAGTAGGGCACTGCAAGCAGGAGACAGAAAAAACACAACGTTACTGTACACTTTTCACTCTGTAAAGCTATCTTACGAACAGTAATGATGCAAACAATAAAATGACAAATTGGTAGCACAGCATAAAATTTTTTTGATTACAAAAGCGTATTCATTCACCCTTATATCAGCAAATTAGCTTACTAGTTGGTGTAAGTTAGCATTGTCCGAGTGTCAGTTGGATTGGAACGGGTTTGGTGTTGACCTTTGGTTACAAAATAACTGTATAAAAGCTAGGAGTCCTTTAGATGTCATTGCAAAAATAATTACATTAACTTTTTCTTCTACTAAAGTCACAAACATAATCTTCTTAGTTATTAGGGTTTGAACTGAAACACAAATATTTTGCATAGAGAATGGGAAATGATGCAAGCTGCTAGGTTGACATGCTTATTCTGCTCCATAAATCATGCACGTTATGTTTTGCACATCTAGAAGTAAAATCTTTTTCATTTTTTTCATGCTCAGTAGGACTGGATGTAAAGCTCCTGGCAATATACAGTAAATGTTCCAGTCATGGCAGAGACTCGGCTTGGCCTTTTGCTGGACTGTTCTGACATGGATTAACTTTGATGCGAACAGTTCTACTCTCAAGTCTCTTGTAACCTCTCGCAGGATTTTCCTGTGTTTTCCTCCAGCTATCTTCCCATCAACTCTAACCGGCTTCCCTGCCAAGCTGAAGAGAAGCATTCTCATGGAATGATGCTATCACCTCCATTATTTCACTGTGGAGATGGGCAGAGAAGAATTTGCAAAATGTGATCCCAACAAAACACCTTCTTCCAATGGTTTTATATCTCCTGTGGCAAGTGCAAACTGAAACTCTCATGCCTTTTCTTCCCCAATAGTGAATTTCTTCTTGTCGTTGTTCAACGAAAGTCACAGTTGTGGAATGATTAGCTAAAAATTGTGTTGTTGATATGCTCTATCTTCAAACAGGAGCTTCTCCAGTGTCACTATGGAACTCTTGTCTTGGACTCTATAATAAGATGAGTTCACGAGACAATTTGTTGCGCTGGATTTTAGTTAGAAATATCAGAGTTAAAAGGGCAAGATATGAACGACTTTTTAAATCCATTAATCATTTCCCTTCCTACTTGAAGAGTTTTGTGGTCATAATATTTCAAACAGTTCAAAGGAAACCAAAATGTTTTGCAGGGCCCTGCAGAGTAAAGAAAATGACCAACTGGGTATAATTACAACCAAATGACGCAAATAGAGTGTGGGATTAAAGGGGGCCAGAAACCAGAACATGACAATTGTACAAAATGTGGTTCATGTTCTCCACTGTGCTATTTGTCTTTAAAAATACTTCCGTTGCCACAGGTCTAAAATTTTTCACACTTGCCTCTCCAGCTCTCAAGCCAAATTTAGCTGTTGCTCAGAGGAAGCCCTGCAGGACACATACAATAAGCTAAAGTGTAATGGTTTTGTTCTACAAGCCCATACAATCCATTTTACAGCATGAAGTCTTCATTGCCGAAAACTTAACTTTCAAACATCCGAGGGAGCATGCGCCCTGCCTTTTTGACGTCTCACTCCTTCAAACTCATTTGGCAAAAGAGGGCACAAACACAAAAGCACGTAGGTAGGAAAACTCCGGAGAATTATGTTGAAAAAGCAGACTAGGAGTTAAAGAAACTCCTGGAGTGGATGATTGCCATTCTCCTCATTCCTGAGCAGACTGCCGATCTGTTGTTAATCAAATGAATCTGCTTTCAATTTAATAAGTCTTTGGAGGTGTGCAAACAAAAACTTAAAGACAGAGAAGAAAGAAATCGAGCGGACAGGCAAGAAACGAGGGAAACAGTGCGGAATATATTATTAAAGCCCTTTGCTGTGGCTAGAAGCAAGATGCCTTAAATTAGATTTGTATTCAAAGCAAGAACATGTCTCACAATCAAAGCTGATGAGACATAATTACACAGTATGTCAATATATAAATAAATAAGTAAATATATATATATATATATATATATATATATATATATATATATA